>CANYBF010029862.1:0-77611 GCA_948192965.1 Dalechampia spathulata | reverse complement strand
ATATTATAATGATGAAAAAATGATTATATATAATAATTATTATTATTTGATAATATTATTAATTATTATAATATTGTATTATATTATATGAATTTAATATTAATAATATTATTATTATTAATTAATAATAATTTTAATATTGATAATATTAATAATGTAATATTTAAGATTATATTATATTAGTAGTATTGTATTATTAATAAGTTATGTATTAATTATTATTATTATTATTTATTATAATAATAATAATAATAAATAAATTATTAATAATTTTAATATTAATAATAATTTTAATATTATATTAATTAATATTATTAATATTAAAATTCATAATATTATTATTAATATTAATAATATTAATATTATTAATATTATTAATATAATACAATATTAAAATTATTTAATAATAATAATATTATTATTATTAAATTCATATACATAATACAATACTATTAATAATAATATTATCAAATATTAATAATAATTACATATAATTATTTTTATTAAAATTAAAATTAATATTATTAATAAATTATTTATTATTATTATTTGCAGGGTAGGGGAGGGACGTGCAGAGGGGGTAGGGGGAGGGGAGTAATTGTAAGTTGGCCGCTGGTAAAATCAGCAGCTAAATTGAAATTTCAATGCCAAAAGTTGGCCGTTGGTTTGACCAGCGGTCATGTCCAGCTGTCCAAACCCTCCTCGTCACCTGTCGTCACGTCAGTTGGCGGCCATGTCTAGCTGTCCAAACCCTCCTCGTCACCTGTCGTCACGTCAGTTGGCCGCTGGTTAAACCGGCGGCCAACTCAAAAAACACACCAAACCGAAAAATATTTTTATTTTCACATCAAACCAAGAATTTTTAAAATTATTTACACAAAAAAGGGAAATTGTCCCAACCGTTGCACCACCAACTTATGATAAAAATTCATCATATAAGTTCAGTTAACTTTAGGTCCATAAGTGTTTTCAACATATATTAATTATATAATTTAAAATTAAAAATCTGATCCAAATTAATTATATTTCATAACCATAAATGTGACAATAAGTTTGAGTACTCCCATTTATATTTCTACCTTAAAATTCAGCTTCTGAAACTTATAGACAAGGAATCCTCTTGACGAAGAGAATTCAAGGATCATCTATCCAGAAATACAACTACTTTAAGGGATCAACAGCTATTTATACCCACCAACTACCGACTAATGATTAATTTAATTTATATTTCACCATATTATTTTATTTTTATAAAATTTAAAATATTATATAAAAATAATATTTTATAAATATCTTATTTTTAATACTTATAAAATTTTATATTTATATATTTTATATCTTATTTATCCTTATTAAATTTATAAATATTTTATACTTTCAATTCAATATTTATATTTTAAAATAAATATATTTAATAAAATATTTATATATATTTAATAATCTTGGTAACATCGAACCGTATTTACTTTTTCAAAAATTTTGATGATTTGGGTTGGTTAGGCCAATTTCTCCAATGGATTCCGTTTATAATCAGCTCTTCGGTTAACTATTTCACCATCTTATAATAAAGTCAAAATGGTTGGTCCAATATTTTCCCAAGTATCAATTTCACTGCACAAGTGGTTTTCCATTTTAAGCAAAAGTTTCAGGCTTGTCATCAGCTGTTGATCAACAATTCAATACCCACCATCAAATTAGTTTACCTTTGTTCTTTTATTTTTCCATTGCCTTGAATTAATTACAAGTGAGCTGCAGATATACACGTAACTGTAAGGCAATTACGTAGGGAGATGGCTCAGCTCCTCAAGCAATTGTCAGAACGACGTTGCATTTGTCCTGCTGCCTTACCACCAATTCAACACCATTAGTTCTCACGACTCTCTCTTCCACTTTCATCATGTTATTTGTGCGACATGAGTTGGTTTTCCTTTCTTTTTTCTAATAACTACAGCGACCATCTTTTGAAACTAGTCGTATTGATGACCCCCTTGTAGCTGATTGTTGACAAATATAAAATTCGAACGTCCGACTTGCTAAACGTTGAAGCTGAGTGCAGGTCTAAACCAGCAATGGTTTCAAGAAAATCGTCCATCCCAAGTAGAAGTTTAGAAAGTTATGGCTCAAACAAGCCCGAACGACAGATTTCTTGAATAGTGCCTGTAGTTTCTTGCATGCAACAGAAGAGGTAAACGACATATCTTTGATTTTGCACGAATTCTGCAGTTTCAAGCCACAAGTTCAGTAAATGTTGCTGGTCGCAGAAACCGTATCCATGGCTGAAAGGGAAATAGAACTCCAAACAAATTAGAAAATCTAATGACTTGGGTAGAAATCTGTTTTTCAGGTCTAATAGCCGAAACCATCCAAGGGAAAAGGTACCATGCAGAATGAAGCGGGCCATCAATGTTAAATGGCCCACTTATGGGCCCATCTTCCACGGATTACACATCGGAGTGCATGCCCAATTATTTTGAATATCATACTAAAATTAATTTGAAGTAATAATAATAATAATAATAAATGAAAAATTAAGAAATTAAAACATGAAAATTACTTGTGGTAGAAGGAGGAATTGTTTTATTTTTACGTAAAAGTAAAAATAAGACTGAAAATGGAAAAATGAAGATTGATACATCACATTCTATTGTGGAGGGGGAATCCATTTGCTTATTTTATTTTTGGATTTAAAAGATTGACAGACAGCAAGTAGTTGAAGGGTCCTAAGGCATGGAACATGATCGTCCCTGATGCATAATCCGAAACTTATGTCAGTTTGTCTTATGAATAGATCGCTGTCACGTGTTCTTGCATGCTTATCCGCTGACTTAGTGGAGCAAAGGTATCTTTTATCACTCTAAATCTTTTTTTTTTTTATTATTGCTATCCATAATTTCCTTTATCGAGAAGTAAAACCATTCGATGCCTGCGTTGCTCATCGTTTGAACCTCTGAGTTGGTGGCTTTTTGTGTCTAGAGACGCAGATAAGAAAGGTTGGGGTTTTGGGTATTGAAAGATGGCTTCGACACTGTTACTAGTGATTGTGTTCGTGTTGGATCTGATTGCTTTTGGTCTTGCTGTTGCTGCTGAACAGAGAAGGAATACTGTGAGGTTTTCATATTTGATTCTTTTGCCTTCATTTTCCTTGTTTTTTTTTTTTTTGTATTCGTACTCTAAACTAGGATTAAGACACTTATACCTCCTTTGATTGGTTAGATGTATTGTAATTATGTAAGGTTTTCCTTCTGCTTTAGAACATTGTTAGCAGTTTTACTTGTTCATACTCGAGAATGAACAAGCCGCACGAAAAAAAACAAAGGGAAGCGTAGAAAGAGGATACACTCCGTGTCAGTCTTGTAGGGTTTTGGGTGCTTGTTGATTTGTTTAATATGACTTCAGCATGCTTTTGCTCCATTGATTGTTTCTTGCCAGTAATTAAGAATTTTGCTCATTTTAGTGAATGCCCGTCTAATTTCAAGGAAAGAATATTTCTACATAAATTTTATTTTACTTTGATAAATAATAATAAATTATAAAACTATGTCCAATGATAACCCTGTCACTGATCATCTCCTTTGATTGGTTAGATGTATTGTAATTATGTAAGATTCTCTTGGCCTTTTGATTTATTTTTACCCCGTGAAATGTGCAATTCTTATCACTGCCTTGATCTTGAAAGGCCTGTTTCTATTCATCCTTATGTTGATCTTTTTCTACAGGCCACGGTCCAAGCACAAGGAGACTATAAATATTGTCAATATGATTTAGATGTTGCAACTGGGTTAGGTGCGGGTGCCTTCTTGTTGCTTCTAGGCAGTCAAATCCTGATTATGATAGCAAGTCGATGCTTGTGCTGTGGAAAGGCCATGAGACCTAGTGGATCCAGGACTTGGGCAATCGTTCTTTTCATAACTTGTTGGTATGTGTTTGATTTAATCTATTAAGATGAATTTTGAACTTCATTGCTGGCCCAAAAAAAAAATTTTTCTTATGCAAGATAACTAATTCGCTTACCTTGCAACGTTTATTCCAGGGTATTTTTCATCATTGCTGAGATCTGCTTGTTTGCGGGCTCTGTCCGGAATGCCTACCATACCAAGAATTACTTGGCCCGTTTTGCCCCAAATGCCGGGAACTGCGGAAGGGAGTCTTTGGGGCAGGTGCAGCATTTGTCATCTTTACAGGCATAGTGTCAGAGCTTTACTATGTAAGCTATTCGAGGGCAAACGACGGCCAGGCTACGTATGGCAGAGACACTGGTGTGAGGATGGGGAGCCTATAACTCGGCCAGGTTGGAGCAACAAGCGAAACATATTCGATATGCAAATCACTGTTCGGTTGACTTGCATATCATGAACATGGATATTAAACCGTTAGATTAGAATAGATTTATTATTTAGACTTGGTACTTCAAGAAATTTCTTTCTAGTCCAGGAGCATTGGATGTTAGATTCTGTTCTGTTTTACTCTTTGTTGGTGTTTTAAGAAGTCAGCCACAGTTCATGTTTATGATGTATAGGAGTGGACAGTGGAAGTCTTGGATCTCAAATGTTGGTTTGAAGTTAAGTGATTGCTCTTGAAATTTATTAATTCGTCTCCTGTCAGTGTGCTTACGGTACCGAAAGCTCCGCGAGAAGTGGAAAATCAGGAAAATTTTTTACTGCAGATTTCGTTGGTTTTAGAGATGAGTGTCCTCTATGGGAGCAATCTGTCGGGTGGTGGTGCTAAGATGGATTATGTACTAAATGGATCTCCAAATTTTGTGATTCAACTGATTCTCTTGTTTTCTTCTAGATGGAAATCGATTCCGTCTGACCAATTTGTTTATTATAATTACCGTTGAAGACCTGTACTTGAAAATGATCCAACTATGCATGGGTTGATACATCAGGTCACAGGCCTTCACTTCTGACAGGAGTTTCCTTATATTCTCTACGGCCATTCATTGTCAGGTTTTAATATTTGACAAGCTGTTCCACGGAAGATTACTACTCGAACTAAATTGAATTGTCGCTAGCAAATAACAATATGGAATAACGTCCAAAAAAAGCTAACAAACAAGAAAGGTTGCGAAACTGACAAACGGGCGGCTCTGGCAATTGTATGCGTGGGGCTGGAATCAGGGTATATCTGTATTATGTATCATACAAGCAGGAGAAACCTACCATACCATTACCATTCATTCATTTGCAGCTTGTGGTCGAGAAAGAAGGAGAGAACGTAAGTTCCTGACAATGGGTCTACATAAACATATCCAAAACCATTGCCCTTGTGCCCCATCCCCCACTTCCCTCGCTTCCATTATACAAGATTCCCGCTTAGTTTATCAAAGCAAGCATCCGTCTGCAGATTAATCAGCACTAAATTAAGAGCCGATCAGCAATCACGCAGTTTTAGTAATCCTTGTTGCCATTTGCTAATATCCTAATTTTCATTCTTTTAATGGATTATAGCATTAATGACTCATATATACTCTTTCAATACATGTTGTTTCATTCGTAAAATAACAATATACAACTTTTATCAATACGTCATTCCGTGTGTGTATCCCCTGATTGGACAGACAGAGTGCAAGAGCCGGAGGCTATATCTATTGCTTATGATCCACTTAGGACACACCGTCCAGACCGTAGGTGGAGCCGGATGAAAAAATATCACGCAGGAGCCCACAGCCATAAAACACCAGGTGCAGTCGCATCGTAGCTTTCCTCGATTCTAATACGATAACATTGGCTTGATTTAAATTGTGGTGGCTAATTCACTACTGTTCTTGCTGAGGAGCTAGCTAGGCCCAAAGAAACAGACATAAGCCATGAAATACATGTGCATCAAAGATACAAAAATTTTGATCATTGGATGCAGTCTTAACCCTACAATTCACCTACCAAACAACACTAGAACCTGTCAATGGAAACATCCATAATGTTTTCCAGCCATAATTAACAATTTGATTTGATTCCTTTTCCTATAAAAGAACAATTCTTATGATCCAGCAAATTGAGCCATCATTGTTTAACCTTTTCTTGCACATCATACCCTTCTCTTCCCCTTCAGAATAATGTTAAGAATTTAATAATAACATTCTCTGTTCGGAATTCATGTCCAGACTCCAAGTGAAGAACCGAAACAAAACAAAAAAAAAAGAAAAGAGAAGAAGACAACTTCTTCCATGTTACAGGTACAGGAAGGTGGATTAAGATCACCCAGGAGGTAAACCTCGACATCTAGATTCTGAAACGTGCACAAAATATACTTTACAGCAAATTGTGAAAGCACCAACCAATAAATTATGGAGTCGTAATTGTTTATTCAGTAATTTTTTATTAAAATAAGTTATTTTATAGCAGAGATATCCTGTATTATTACCATTTTCTGTAATATACTATAATTATGTACATTGTTGCTCAGTCTTGTAGTGTACATCCATCTCTTAGTATGATTAAATACAATTAATACTATGATATATATTATTCATAATAAAAGATTTTTTTAATATGTTATGTTATTATCATGGAAGAATATCCTGGAATGAGTACTGACATTGCGAACAAGTGAACACCAAACGAAAAATATTATCTTACAATAACTAAAACTGAGCCAAGAAACGTGAAAGAAAAGTACATGTGATATATCAAATTTGCCTGAAGCTGAAACTAAAAGGACAGCTTCCATCAGTCTACACGTACGACCATATAGTTACTCTACAGATATTATATCCTTTCATCACAAATGAGGCTAATTAATCAACCACAAACTTAGATTTAGAAGAAAGATCGATCTGTTCTATACACACTTCTAATAGTTAATTGAAACCATGCAATTATGGTTTGAGCTCAGAATCATCCCATGGCAAGTTGAGATTAGTAGTCGAGACAAAATTATCTATGTCATCCCAATTCCAATAGTTTGTCATGTCCATTCCTCGGCTTGCATTTGGCACTTGCCATAGCTCTTGATGTTGAGAAACACTACTGCTTCTCGTGTCAGGCATGATGCTGGTGATGATTGAATCTTCCATGGTTTTTCCCGTACTGTAGCTATGAACATTTGGAAATTGAAAGGAGGTAGAAATTGAAGATGGGTTTGTGTCGAAAGAGCTTGTATTTGAATACAGAAAGTTTAGGCAGCTGATAGAATTCTGCTGCAAAATGGAAGATGGTAGGCTGACTAAATCCCGACCGGTAGTTTCTGATGCATTTTTCTTATCAGAATATGCAATTGGGAGATTCTGCTTCTGCTGCGGAGCTTGAATTGCCATGTGAGGATTAATCCTAGTCGTAGTAATTGTGCTACCGGTAGTGTTGGTGGTGAAAGCAGTGGCGGCGGCCCCCACCGTTTTATTACTGTTTTTTGAAGATTTCAGTCGCTTATTTTTACGGCCGCCACCAACAGGAACATTTCGGAGCGTGCCACCTTTAGTCCAGTGTCGCTTGCAAGACTTACAAAAATGCCTAGGCTGTGACTTGTTATAGTTGTTGTAATAACAAAACTTGGTGTTCGTTGAATCACACCTTGGACACTTTACAGGCTCCGATTGCTGCTGGTTGGGTTGCTGTTGTCGTCTTCCGGTAGAAGGTTTAGGCAGCTGATCCTGTAGAAGGGTCTGGTTCCAATCTGACCCATCGTTATAAACCTGCTTGGAACTCAATCCCATCTGATTTCTGAAACGAACAAGGTAGAACAATCAACCAGGAAAGATATCTAACCAAAACAAAGCCAGGAAATGGAAGAAAATTGCAAGGCTTCGAATGGAGAACAAAAGAACGATGAGAGGACGAGATTATATTTGAAGTTGAAGATACGAGGAGGAGGAGGATGATGATGTAGGTGTAGAAAGGGAGGAAAAGGCGAGGAATGGGAGCATGTGTAATCTCTTATCTATTGCCTCTCTGCCTATATACCTATCTACAATGATACAACAGCTTAACCCTCTGAAACTATATAATATCATCAGCCACCACAATTATGCTTAATTAAAGACCAAAGATTACTGAAGCAATATGGCCCAGCCTTTGGCTGCGGTGGCCGAAGCTTTCTTCATCATTAAACTTGCGCTAGGTATTCATCCTTATCATTAAAATAACAATAAAAACAAACATTTACTTGAAGATGGTAAGTTTAGATATGTGGAAGGTATATAGAAGTCTGATAAATGCGAAATTTTACTTAGCCCCTAAGGCTAAAGTGGGTTATCGACATGTGTCCGAGACTTCCACCGTCAATAGTGCCTTTTTTTTTTCTTTGCTTATGCATGAGTTGTAAAGGGAACGTAGTTGTTTCCATGGTATTTGCAATTAACATAAAATTGTAAAAAACATATAATTTAATGGGAAGAGAAGGTGAGAAAACCGAAGCCATGGAGTTGTAGAGCAGAAGCAGCAAGGGACTAATATAAACATGGGGGAACCGTGCTTGTCTGATTTCCGTTTCAGTTTCTGACTTGTTTGCCCGAGTGAGTCAAGGGTGGCTACCCTCTCGGCTCATCTCAACATCGCTGCAGCATTAATTGGACCGTTAGGAGTGGATTAAATGAAACCTATTTTGAAACACGATAATTCTAATTCTTGATCAAGATAACAACAACAACAACAATGTTTTTATCTGTTTAAAAATATATATATCAAACTCCATATAAATAATTTATCTAATAATAAAATGTTATTATTATATTCAAATCAGACATAATATCATCGGTCACAAGGACATATATAAACAAAAACAAAATTAATAAAATTAAATAAAAAATGTATGAAATAATTAACAAGAAGTGGGGGAATTATATCAGCAAGTTGGGTGCCGTCGGACAAAATTGGACCATGAGAGGCACGTGTACATTATTATGCCCCAACAGGGCTTCATCATTTGACCTTTAATCACTGTCATAATTACATTATTAGTTTACTAATGGAAATTGTATGTCCAAATCAAATTCATACACTGTATATAATTATATTTTTGTATTTTAAATTTTGAGTATTACTTATTTAATTTTTAAAATATGGTATTAAAGTTTATGATGTTTGTGTTTTTTATGTAGTCTTAGCATACGAAAACTCGTGCAGATTAATATTACATTTCAAGGGAATGAGAATAGAAATCAAATCAGACATGGTCGGTTTGGTTAGGTTGGTAAAGTGCTCATCTTTTTGTAAAATGGGCATGTTCCACGTCACCAAAACGACAAATGGAACAAATCAGAAAACGACCATCATTAATCCAACCTCTTTATTATTTAATCCCTTAATTAACAACCAAGTTATTGTCTAAACCTGTCGACCCAAGAAACTTCATTCCCTCCTTAACATTTTCTTTTCATATTTTAAAATATATAGTATAATTTGATGATCAATTAATATGTTATCTTGATCGTATGGTCTATTTTTATAATTTAATTTGATCAAACATGATATATTTATTCGAAGATAGATAAATTCTTGAAATTATCAAACTGATAAATAATTTTCTGAAAAAATAATACATGTATTTAAGAAACTTTTACAAAAAAAAATGTTATTTATTTTATCTTAAATAACTACTATAATTACAATAATTTATGGTTATTAGACTAATATTAGTTAATACCATATATAAAAGGAAAGAGGGTGCTCCACCCTAGAGTTATTTATATGTATTAGAATCATTGCGGTAAATTATAATAAGATCATAATTAATTATGATTAATCAAAGTTTTGAGACATAATGATCCAAATTGAGGAGGTCGTATAACGTGTCATAAATTCAAAGTAGGAGAGTGGGGTTGAACAATTTGGACCAGCTCGTGCAATATTTAAATTATACGTTAGAAGTCGGGGATATAAAATTTTAAGATAAGGGTGGAGTTGTATGGATTTGATTGTGGTGAACTGGCCTTCCATAATTACTTGCCTTTTTCTGTTCTAATTTATAAGATTAATTGTCAAATATTGTGACTTGATGGGATCAAGCAATCCTGATGAATAATTAATAATCATTACCAACAGCCCACAACACATTAGAATCTTGACCCACTTGCACTGTTTCTTTCAGAAATGTGATTTTTAAGAAATTCACCGAACGTAACTGGGTATTAATAGCCCATGTTTAGAGTATTCCCACCAGCAGCCTTGCCTCGGTCTGTTTAAGAGATAATGACAGTGTGCCATTATAACAATGAACCTTGCTTTTGCTATTTTTAATTAGCATTTGGGTTTTCTAGTATTTTATTCGAGATAAACTTGGTCTATTTTCATGGAAAAAATCGATAAAAAAGAGTAGTACTTGATTAAACAGAAACTAGATGTAATTGAAAGGGGAAACTTGTTCGTGGGGGAAATGATGAGGAAGGGTCAGATAATCCTGGAACCTTAGGCAAGACAGTGGCGGTGGCCAGGTGGGTCCATGATTTGGCACTTATTGGGACTAAACCCACTCAGCAACCAAGCAAAGCAACGAGTACAGACGAAAACGCTTTCTTCTGCTGCTCTTTTTAATTATTCTGAGCGGAATATGATGGGATTGTGGAGTGCTGCATGTATATCTACAACACATTTCGCCGTAATTACAAATGTTAAAATAATCAAAATTCGTAAAATTATTACGAAAAATATATTTATTTTTTCTTGGACACGCGTCTTTTAAACGGTCAGCATGGGAGTGGCCCCTGACGCATAGCACTGCGAACTAAGGAGCCGCCCCTATATTTTCATCCTCTATTTGGTGATCTTAATCGTCAGACATGACAATAATGCATTTTTTGACTTTTTGTTTTTTCCTGCTTGTTTGATTTGGTTCTTGTACATGATTATTATTACATGACGATCGAGTCAACTATTCTGTAATTAACGAGGTAAACGGCCCACGACTGATTTTGGATGTTATTTTCTATTTTCAAATGATATCACTTTTGATTCTATCGGAACCTGCAGATCTAAAAAGGCAGCTTCAAACATTTCCAAGCCGCAGAAGAAGCACAGAAATAGAAAATCTCCTGTATGGCAGTAGCATTCACGTGGTGGGTGCTGCAGGCAAAATTGAATTCTGCATTATTTTGTGAAATGACAGATAAGATCAGCCGTTTGATTGCTTAATGGCGAAGAAGCTGTTGGACAGACCTAACATGGCTTGGTCATAACTGATGTCCATAATCGACTTTAAGAAGCTGCGATTCATTCGCTTTTGGCATTAGATCATTTTCTCAAGGACTAACAAATGTAAAGCGAAATTCGAACTCTTCTACTCCACCTCAGCAACCTCTTTCGTTAAGTGGTCTCCATAGAAAATTTTCGCTTTAACAGACGCACGAATTGAAGATTGGGCCCATCTTAGAAAGTCCCACCATGAAGTTGAAAGTTTATATGGTTTTTTTTTAATGTATCATATTAGCAATGAAATTCTTCATTTACCGTTCGAAAAAAACTACAACATCCAACCATAGACACCAATATAATCATCAATGAATCTAGGACAACATCGAAAAGCCGTGATGCTACAATTAATAGCAAGAATATTTTAACAGAGGTTGGAAAATTAGCGAGATTGCGGAATATCGAAGATCAGATATCATATATATATCATAGTTGCAGCGTAAGTAGGCAGATCTTGACAACTAATGATACGGGGCATTTTTCCCCTTAAGAGGAGTAACGCATGATGTAATTCTCGATTGTTGATTGATTGCCCGCACTTTCAATGAGCCAAACAAAACAACCTCAAAATTTGAAATCCTTTTTCTTTGATTTCCCCTCCTTCTCTTGCATCTTCCGCTTTCGTTTCTTCTCATTCTGCACCAAAAAGAATTCAGTCATAACTACAGCCTGTGAATCACCGCTGATAAATTACTTGAAAGATGGCTGTCACAGTGGCCAGACTTGGGGTTTACAAGACAAATTTCTACCTACAACAACTAATCCTACTATAATCGAGGGAAAGATAGAATAGAGGATTTCGAGCCAAGTTCCACACACAAATGATGAATTAAGTATGTGCTATTCACCTCTGCAACCATGTCACTAAAATCCTCACGTTGGCTACGCAGCTTCTCCTCCTCTCTTGCTTCCTCATACCTGTCATATTCAACAAAGGAAATTAGAAACTCGCTTTGCTTGCAAAGCAAGGGTCTTGTGCAGGTAGCAAAGTAACAAGAGGTTGCACTTACTTCCCAGGCAAAACTTCATCCAAAGCATCCAATTCTTCCGGTTGTAAAGTAACATCAACTTTATCTGTTTTCTGGCCTCGAAGAAGGTCAACCTACAAAGTATTGAGAAGATTGTTAACAAGCATGGATCGGCGCAATTTTAATAAATTATTTACCTTTCTAGGATGTAAAAGGTAAACAAATTTCATATTTGGTCAAAAGAACTTTTGCAGCGGGGTCACACTGAGCCATACACATTTTCACTCTGATTTTGTAATGTACTGTGTCACTAAGTTGAATAACCGGATCTATTAGAAAACAAAATACAAAAGTAATCAGGTTTCTTCTCACCCTTTTGACTGCAGACTTGTCTTGAGTGCCGGTGCCAACCACATATCTGAAGGGAGAACCGAGATCTTAAGTAATAAGATCGTATTGACAAAGAAACAAGAGATAAATAAACAAGTTTTAAGGACGCAGATGATATACGTATGAGTTGTTCCAAGCAAAGTCCCTGCAGCAATTGCCTCCGGTTTTTCTTCGAGAACCTTCAGAGATGGACAAAATTATCAATGTCATGAAAAATTGAGTTGACGGACAGTTTAACATCAAAATACTCACTTGGTAAAGAGGCCTCTCAGGTTCCTTTCTTTGCTGCTTACGGAGGTCAATGACATCTGGCGTCTCAACACCAGTTGGTGTGCTGTAGAGGGGTGGCACAAATGTAAATAACAACTTACAGTGAAAACCAAGAAAAATTGAAACGTTTAAAGTTGTCAGGATCAATGATAGCCAGAGAACACAATGTTAGTGACAGAATTATTAAATCATGACTAATGATCAACAGGTAATGCCAAAAAGAAAAAAAAGGAATAATAACCAAACACCATATGACGCTAAAGCACATAAAAATCCTTTGCTTAACACCCAACGGGCCTGTGGTTAATGCATGAATAATGGATTGGTAAAAGAAGAAAAAAAGCATCTTCCAGATTGTCTTCATTGATTTGGATGCTTGGATAACAATATACCTTGACAAGCTATCCACAGATTGAATGCCATCCTCCAAATCTTCTTCACTAATTTCTTCTTCCTGCTCCTCCTCTTCTTCCTCTTCTTCTTCCTCTAAGTCACCCCAATGCCTGGTCTTATCAACCGGCTCTTCCTGGAAAGATTCAACACCAGATTTGATCAAGCACAATTAAGAAACTTTTAAACCAACCAACTGCGGAACGAAAAAGTATAATGGAGTAGTACCTCATAGTTGGGCTGTTCTTGTTGATAAACTCCGAAAACATCTCCATACAGCGGGCGCCCATACTATTACCAAAACAGGACAACCAATTAAAATCTTCTTCCAAACAGATGCATAAAATGATCTCAGTTCAAGAAAGAAAGAACTAGAAGGTAACAAACTTCATCAACAGGAGGTTTTCCCCAGCCACCAGGATGATAACCGAAGCTAGCTCCAGGTGGAATGGGAGCATTCAGGCCAGGAATTTTCAGTTGTGAATAAGACGGTGGAGGACCATATCTCTGTAACAGAAATTCACATAAACATTGATGATAGCAAAAGAAGAGACGAAAAAATTAGTGCCATGTTTGGAATAGCAATTAGAAATTAAGAAAATATTTTTTAAAATTTTTGATTTTTTTTTGGAAAATTTTTTAGGAAATGCTACTTGAAATTGCATAAAACCTTTTTTTCCTCAACAACAGCTTCTAACATCAGTTTGGAAAAAAAAAATTCAAAAAAAGGTTGAAAAAGCTTTCCAAACAAGCTGAAGAGAAGTTCTAAAAAGGGATGCTTGATAGTTTGACCTGCATATTAATAAGCCAAGGAGGAGGAGCCCCCTCTGGCATGCCAAGAGTCTCTTTTAGTTCTTGGGAAAGAGAACCTGGCTTCATCTCCCTAAGCTTAACCTGAATAGTAGGAGAAAAATAGTCAATTATAAATAAACATACTACAAATAAAATACTACATGCTCAACCAAACCTCCCAACAATTCTTGTGCCAAAAACCAAACCATGAGCTAACCAAGACTATTAATGTAAACAATCCTGGAGCTTGATTCTCCAGCATTTCCTTGAACAACAAAGTCATATGCACAAGAGTTGTAAACACACATACATGCAGAGGTATTTGCACAGCTTCAAAATCTCAAGTTCAATGAAGTTCTCATTTAAGCTAAATCAGAAAGTTCTTTAGCAATATTTGAAGTTGCCGCAGTATTGCTATCCATATAGTACAGGGAAGCAATTGGTATTAATTGACAGCACATGCAATCTAAGAATTAATATATGATCAAATATATCAGCACTGTATTGAACAAAACATAATACCTCAAATTCTTTCCCCTCATGGTAGAGGTCACCATGAGTAGTAAGTTTGGGCTTCGTTTGGTACTTGAAAAATGCATCATGAAGCACCTTAGTAACAAAAATGTAGTGTTAATTATACTAAGATGACAATAGGGAAGCAGTACAACATCGAACAAGGAACTGTGAGATACTTGATAGTCGATGTCCATTTTTCCCATCTTTGGCTGCATGCGCTCACGTTGCTTCTGCTTCAACTTCTTACTATCTTCCTTTTCAATATAAGCCTGACGAGGGAAAATGAAGCACAAATTACTCAGCCCACTCTTTAATAAGTGCATGGATGAAATTGATAAAAAAATAACTTATTATAGTTGGAACTTTAATTGTATAAACCACAAGCAGAGTACCAAATATCTTTTTGATGCAAAAGTCAGGCTGCTGGAAGAATTCATTCAATTCAATCAAGAAAAAGAAGATTGAAATAGAGAGTAAGAGAAAGCATCGCAAAACATTAGGCAATGACAATTCTTTTAAAATCAAAGAGAAGTTTACATGCATGAAAGGTAATTGTACAATCACTAATTGCAACTAATTTATAAAATCATAACTACCTGTCTAATTTTCTCAATTCCTGTTGCTGCAATGAAATCAGGAAGCTGGAAAGGTTGTTTCTCAATACCACGCTTTCCCTGCAAAACAAATCCAGCACAGATGAGGTGCAAGAAACTTGACAAACAAACATACTCCAAATAAGCTTTGGCAATCAGCCATGATATATTAAAGAATAAACAAATGTCAATTTTAGATGACTCTAGCCCAAGCATTAAGCACAATTGAAAGGCATCTGAAATTCAAAGCAGGTGAATCAGCACATCAATAATAATTAAAATGCAGAGATAAGTGAAGAGAGAAAGCACAGGAAAAACAAAATTATATTTTCAAAAGATGTATTAATTAAGTATATATAACCCAGCCACACTAGCAAATTATGTTAAAAGAGAAAGCAATCAAAGTGTTCCCTTGCCAAACACATACAAGTCCAAGGCTCCATCATTGCCACAGCCACTCCTGCAAGAACCACATATATACATATAAGACAAACGTTGCAGACTTATCTCCCCTCACCCTCCTCCCTATATCTATCTATCATGGTCCACCATAACCATCAATCATGCATATATAAACAAATACTACTATTTTCGTTAAAATTTACCAACCTGCAAAAATTTTCTCTTCTGGCACCAATGTCTCGGCACAGGAACGGTATTTCTGTATGATTTCAGAAACACCAGTAACTTTGGATCTGCTGCAGTTGCATCCCACACCTGCATTAATGAATAGATAAATATGCATGCAATATCAAAAGAAAGAAAACCAAGTGGAAAACAAAATTTATAAAATGGCCAAACACTGAACATCCATCACTACCTCAACAATGTCAGGCCTTGAGCATATCTGTTTAAGTTCTGCAATCTTCATTCTCCGAAGGAGCTGAAAATTGAAGCAGCAACGTGTCAGCACCACAAAAAAAAAAAGTCATAAATTCAATAACATAACAGTAACAAGCGAACCTTTTTCTTTTTGTTTGATAGACCTCCTTTCTCCTTTTGCTGAGCATCTTGTTCTTCCTCTTCTGAATCTGAATCTACAGTTTTCTTTGACTCAGCATTTTGTGCAGATTCAGCTTTATTGTCATTTTCCTAATTACATACGTGATACGTGATCAGGAAAGAAATTAATTAGGCTAATGCCAAAAATATAAAAAGATAAATAACCATTACACATACCTCAACAGCGGTAGCATCACGAAAATTAAATTTCTCAAATATCTTCCTGAATTCCTCATCCATTCCATCATCCAACTCGGCCTTCTCTGGAACGTACTCAACTTCTACTTGCTCCATAACCTAACATGAGATAGAAAAAAAAAAATAAAACAAAAACCAATTCAAACATGTCATTGACAATAGCATACGTTCCATTAGAAAATAGCAGCAAGAAATTCTAACTCAACCAATAAATGTCAACATATCATATAAGTTCCAGATTCATCGTACAGTAACTCAAGGAATCCAAGCTACCCACTGACTATCACATATACTTCAAGAGCAAAATAGTAAGAAGACGCTATTAACATACAAATTTCTAAATTAGCTGTACCATGCCTAACCGAAAAAAATACCTCAAAACACTAACTTCGCCGTTAAACGCCTCACCTTTTGAGGATCAGAATTCTCATTAGCATAACCATCCTCGTCGGTTCCCGCAGAAGAAGCAGCTGTAGCTTCAGCTTCACTATCGTCAGCATCAACGGTCACAGAAGCTTTATTACTCTTCTTTTGCTTACGCCTCCTACGACGTCGTTCGTTTTCGCCAGATTTCTTGGCGGTGGTAGTGTTGTTGTTAGGGTTTGTAGAAGATAAATCTCCATTAACAACGTGATTTTGGACCGGCTGGAGAACCTCTGCACTCATGGCTACGGCAAAACTCCCAGGAGCTTAGCAGTAGAGGCAATGAACGAATGGAAGTTTTATAGAAGTGCAAGCGGGTGCCTAGGAACCTCTGGATAGTCGTTTTTCACTTTTCTTTTTTTGTTTTGTTTTGTTTTTTTTCCCTGAAGGTGACCTCCTACGGTTAGTTGAGCAAGGGAGAAACCGGCCCAACATTTTACGTTAAAATGCACAGATATTAAGTAACGGGCCGTGTAAGGAAGCTACTGCAGAGTCCATCGCAGCCTGAATCTCGGCAGGCAAGTAGAGGTTAAGGTTTTAAGTATATTCTTGAAATTATTCTTATCAATCGCATATAATCACGTCAATTTTTAAATTATTATTTTTATTGCTGATCAAACAAAGGAATATTTTTCAATTAATTTCTATGTAATATTAAAGAAACAAATGGAATTACTTCGTAGACATCCATAAAATAAAAATTAATTTTTAAAAATTATGTATCTTTATTGGCCAGCTAAGATATTGTTTATTTATATTAGCGTTAGCGTTTATTCCCAGTCATGTTCAAATAATTCGGACGTATCTTATATTTATATATGAGACTAACTGGTGGAGATATTGTTTCTCCTAAAATCGTCCATTAATTTCAGCATTATTTTATGTGTTAATCATAGTATAATATATAAATAATATAATTAATGATTTTATCTTTCAAATTTAACATTAAAATTCAAATAATTATGTAATTTATATTTTCTATATTTTTTTTATATTGTCTATTTATTATTATTTTATATGATTATTGAATGGTATGATATATGGATGGTGACGAGGAAGGCTGAAAGGGAAATGCAAGTGGCAACTGTAAACAGCAGGAGAAAAAGGAGGAGAGACCCTTGAAAGCTTTGCACTGTTTGAATATAAAATGCTGCGCATCATACGTTGCTTTAGATGATGGAGTTTCAACTAATCTTGCATAAAAATAAAAATATCAAAATCATATATAATTTTTCTTAAAGAGCAACTGCGAATCTCAGGAGAACAGTGAAAGCTACAAATGACTCAGCCGTGCGGCATCAATATGGACCGAAGCATCTTGGAAATGGAGCATCCTACTGCATGAATCACTGTGGGCTTTTATTACGAGCACATGCAAACCTTACATAACAATAATACTTTATCAGCTCCAAAAAACAATGATGGCAGGAATCCATCTTTTTAATGCTATTATACACACACACACACACACCCAACTCAAGTTTTGAATTACTGCAAGTAAATCATGAATTAACTAATGGACTCAGGTAGATCATCAGAGTTTCATGTGTTAAACTCATGGGATTCATATGATATATACGAATGGTCAACGATTACTACAACCCAAAACTGTTATCAGAGAATCAAGGGATATCCACAATAATACTTTTAAAAAAAGAAGAGCATCTATTCTCTAAATAATTAATAAAGATAACTTGATTTTTATATGATTCGCCAGCATAGATTATATTGTCATTATCCAGCACGTCTAGACGTTAAGTACTATTCTACGAACTAATAATATATTTCACGAAGTCAATAGATTGTTATTAGCTTATCACATAATATACATATACATATTGAAGAATGATGCATGTGAAGCCCAAAAGGTAGGTACTGTTATTCAATGGAAGATGTAATATCACTTTCTCACAGCTTGTTATTACTTGCATGATGCCAAAGATGATTGCATCTTTGAAAGACATGCAGCAATTATATATTATTACAAGTACTTTTAAGAAATACAAATAACCCAGTTAGCCCTCACACAAATATATTATATTAATATTATTAATCATTGAAATGTTGAGCTTGATTATTTGGTTTTTCACATTTTGAAACCAATTAATTACAGGTGGAGTAAATTCTGAGGAAGAGATTCAAATACGTGCCCTTTCCGCAAAAGAAAAGGATACCCAGAAGGAGAAAAGGAGACTCTGAGTTGTTTATTGTATATGCAGCAATCTCATGCTAGAGGAAGAATTACAGAAGATGCATGAGCCCAGTAGTAAATGATTGATGATGCTTCCATTCTCGACTTTAATGTTTCTACTATGTTTATTCCACAAGTGTACAGCTAAGCTTTCCTTCTTGATCTGCCTGAGCTTTCTATGTAACCAATTCGAATGAAGCTTATCTCTTGGCCCTCTGAATAAGCTTCTGATTCTGCCCCAATTCACTGGATAAAATGCAGGAGGAGGCAATACAGTGAAGTTGAAACCAGGCCTGGAAGTGACCCTTGAGACAACTCTTGAAACTAGATAAGGACCATTATGACCCCACTTGTTTCCATTGAATGTGAGTGAAAATTCTTGAATGAATTTGAAGAGTAAAGGATGTTTCTTATCAAAAATCAACACAGCATTATTCAATCTTGTCCAATTCCCAGTTTCAAGATCATTTGTTTGTGCTCCTATTACATTTTTCAAGTTGTCAAAATTCTTCAACACTATAACATCAGTATCCATGTAAGTACCTCCAAATTTATACAGCAAACAAAGCCTTAGCAAATTAGAGAGGTTTTGACCTAAAGGAACCTCTCCAGGATCAACAGTGCCTTTCTTTAATTCATTAAACCATAACTGTGCTGGAGTGTTCTTGACTAAGTAGTCAAAATCAGGCGTAATTGCAGCCACTTTAAACCCTTCATCCAAGAACGGCATTAAAAGATTATTACCTCTTTTAGAATCCATGGTACTAGAAACAATAATTAAACAAGCATTTGGATTTGACTTGAACAGACTCTCAATAGCAAGCATCTCTCTATCACCAAATGACTCTAAAGAAGAAATCCATGTCATAAAAATCCGAACTTTACATACCGAACTCCTGAAGAAGGCCTTTATTCTCGTCGAAAACTGCTTTGAGTTGTCCCCAAAACACAAAGTGCTGCGTAGAACTCTCTGTCTATGCAGTTTCTTTGGTCTTGAAACCGGAATATGATCAAAGGGTATCACTGAAATAGCTGATTTAGGCAAAAGTGGCAAGTGGGTCTTTAAAATAGGTGGTGGATGCTCTTCTTTCACTGCATACATCATCACTGGAGAAGAGGAGAGCTTTTTCAGCGACTTTCCGGCTAAGTTTTCATGCGAGAGATTAAGAGGTTGAAGCGAGGATTTGGCGGGAAGGGGGAGGCGAACGTAGAAAACAGAGATACCATTATAGAGTAAAAGAAGGAACAGAATTAAGGCGAGAAGAGAAGTGGGTAAGCAAGAAAGCAAGGCAAAAATCGATTTCCTGATGTCGTGGAAATACTGAAGAATGAGAAGGTAACGTCGTCTGACTAACAACATTGAGATTTTCACAGAATAAAAATGGAAGCTTTTCGTTATGGTTAGTTCATTTTTCTGTCCTACAGTCTGGTATTGGTCGCGGTTAACAGAAAAAGGAGGCCAGGCAAAGAGGGAAAAGGAGGAGGGAGGGAGATTTCAATGGAGGAGGCGGCAAATAATGCATAAAATGACAAATAATCTATGTGTTGTTGGGCATTGGAAACCCGGAAAAGAAAAAAGAAAAAAGAAGAACACACAAAGTTGGGGAGTTGAGCTTGGCTGGTTCGCCTTGCCTTTATGGTACAATGACGAAAGCTGAGCTTGCTTCAAATCCAAACTTGTCTTAAGTTTTATTGTTTTTCATGAAGTAGAGTTAATCACTCTCCCCTTTTTTTATACTGTTATTTCATCTTGGACTATAGTTTAATTCTGAAACATTTAATGAAGCGTGTAGATTAACATAACCGATGGATATATTTTGATTAAAATATAAAAACAGTGGTATCAACTGATTGACGTTCTTAATAAATAGAAATCAAGAAAATAATTGGACATGGTAAATAATGGAATGGCGATCGGTTCGTTATCATTTATTGGTTAAAAGAGAAGGGAAAGGCCGACAATAGACCTGCATTGATGACTGACTTTGCCCAATCAAGCCAATCAATGAACTGGTTTGTCAGCATATACATATTGGTTTCAAATCAAATCTATTCTTTCCGCTCTCTTATAATTGAGCCAAGAAGGAGCCGCGGGGCATGAACGGGCTTCATTTGCTCTTTAGGCGTTAACATTTTCAGCCCATTTTTATCTGTAGGCGCAGCCTTGATGCTAAGCCCAAAACAAAATAATTGACTCACCTGAATAACAATAAAAATTAGATTTTTGAGCTCGTTATGACCATCTTGCGCTGCGCAATAAAATAATGTCAAATTTCTGAATTATGGCCTACCACTGTTGACCGGCGCAGCGGTTTTTTAGCATTCTTCCATCAATGGCTAACTGTGGCCGCCTGTAACAGTCGTTTATCGTTTCAGTTCTTACCGTTGAATCCTTAGTTTCCTAATAAAAACAATTTGTTGGTCTCAATTTTCCACAAAAGCAAATTTGAAAACTGGTTCTGTCGGTTTTTTTTTTTTCTTTTGCCATATACAAGTAGATCACTTCCTGGCTGCAAAAGCAGAACTGCACTGAGCCATCTTTCTCCAGCAGAACGCATAGGAAAAGAAAAAAAGAATGGATCAGATTCAACACAACTTCATTCATGTACGAGGATTAAACCATCATGTAGCTGAGATTGGAACAGGTGACAGACAGTACCATCATCCAACAGAATCATCCTCACCCTTCATTTCATGCCCGAATTACACTGCTTGCTAATCAAATTATTGTTTGTGTTTGATCTTCAGGTGATAAAGTTGTAGTCTTTCTTCATGGGTTTCCTGAAATATGGTACTCATGGCGCCACCAGATGATTGCTTTGGCCAAGGCAGGTTTCCGTGCTATTGCACCTGATTTTAGAGGGTACGGACTCTCAGACCAGCCGCCCGAACCGGAGAAGACAACCTTTGCTGACATGATCGAAGATCTTGTGGGAATCCTAGATTCTCTCCAAATCAACAAGGTTCTCTTTTTGACGTTTGATCTTGTCGACTATCCAAGTGAAGGAAACCCAAAATTTGTTGATAATTTTTTTCATTGCTTTTGCTACGAGGATAGGTTGTTCTTGTCGGGAAAGATTTTGGAGCCAGGCCTGCCTGTTTATTACCTCTGCTGCATCCGGAGAGGGTATTAAGCGTTGTAACAATAGGAGTGCCATTCGTGCCACCAGGACCTGCTCCTTACCATAAATATCTTCCAGAAGGCTTCTACATAAACAGATGGATAGTATGTGCATTTTGATTCTTCCTTTTAAGCATTCAACATTGGCTTAAGAATGGATGTCTTAGTTTAGAAAATTTTTATTTCCTTTGATTTCTGTTGTTTAGGTGCCTGGGCGAGCAGAGGCTGATTTTGGTCGGTTTGATGCTAAAACGGTCGTCAGAAATATCTACATTCTATTCTCCAGAAGTGAATTACCGATTGCTGCTGAAAACCAAGAAGTCATGGATTTGGTAGACTCATCTACTCCTCTTCCACCTTGGTTTTCTGAGGATGATCTGGCTGCATATGGCGCATTGTACGAGAAATCCAGTTTTCGAACTGCATTGAAGGTTCCATACAGGTAATGAAGGTCTACCAACGCCAGTTTCTAGTTGTCATTGTTCATCCATTTCTTGCATAACTTGTTATCTTTCACCAGTATACGCCCTAGTGTTGCTTTGATTAACCAACTTTGTTACTTTTTGTCTGATCTTAATTGCTGTTTGTAGATCAACTGATGAAGATTTCACCGTATCAGAAGTTAAACTTAAAGTTCCATCACTACTCATCATGGGTTCCAAGGATTATATACTCAAATTTCCAGGGATGGAAGACTATATAAAGAGTGGGGCTGTCAAAGAGTTTGTTCCTGATCTGGAGATTGATTATTTGCCCCAAGGGACACATTTTGTTCAGGAGCAATCACCTGATGAGGTGAATAAACTCATATTGACTTTCCTTAACGCCCGCATATGGTCATGATCCTCCGCGATGAAGTACGCCAATAATTTGGTAGCATTCGGTGAATCTCTGAAATAAGTCAAGTCAAGTCTAGTTGCATCACGTTGTATTTGGTCAATAATAACCAATCATCTGTTTCTTTATGGCATATGCGCCTCAAATGAATTCACTGTTGTCTGGAGTTCATTAATACTGCCATTTCCTGGCTGTATTATGTGTGATATGTACTTGGAAGAAAGAGATTGTCGATGACAAGAAACCTGCTGTCTGGCTTGTCAACAAAACTGGAAATCAAAATATTTTGCTAAACTGGATACATTGTGAGTTGAATTTGAAAGAAAAACGAACTTGATCCACGGAGTTGATCCATCTCTGATGGGATATAAACAAAATGAACTGAGCTTCCAAGTTTGGCAAAACACTTTACCTTTGATGGGATTGACAGGAACCAACTTGGCCTTGTTATTTGACAGCATACTTTACTACTAAATTAGACTCTTTGCGAACCAAATTGGAAAGAAAAATAAAGCCGATTCACTACCCTAATGTAATTGACAGAATCAACTTACCTTCCTAATTTGGGGGAAAATGTTCTAGAATTGATCTACAACTTATAAGATCGAAATAATAGACATAATTTATGTTTTCCAAGAGTCATATGATGATAAACCTTTTTACACGGTTAAAATATGAATTTAAACTGTTTTAATGCAGGACCATGACCCACGTCTGAAATAAAGTTGACGTTCATTTCCAGAGACAAAAACAGGTAGAACAAAGCCAAAACAGTAAGTCAACTGTTAGGTCTCTCTCTCTATCTCAATGGATCAGATACAACACAGGTTCATGGACATAAGAGGAGTGAAGCTTCACATTGCTGAGATTGGATCTGGTTTGAATTAAATCAACTCTTTTTTCATTCTACTCTTTCATCTTTCAAAAATCACTACTTCATGTTTGACATGCAGGCCCTTCAGTAGTTGTGTTCGTACATGGGTTTCCAGAGCTATGGTACTCATGGAGGCATCAAATGATTGCTGTAGCAAATTCTGGGTACCGTGCAATTGCACCAGATTTAAGAGGCTATGGATTATCTGATCCTCACCCACATCCCGAAAAGGCATCGTTCGATGACTTCGTGGAGGACACCATAGCTATTCTTGATTACTTCCAGATTCACAAGGTATCGGATGCATGTATAAATCTCATCCAATCCTGAGGATTTTCATCTTCAAAATGTTAATATAAAGAATCGATATTCTCAGGCATTCCTGGTTGGAAAAGATTTTGGTTCCTGGCCTGTTTATTTGCTGTCCCTTTTGTACCCAACTAGAATATCTGGAGTTGTTTCTTTAGGCGTGCCATTCTTTGTTCCTAATCCTAGGCAATACAAGGAGCTTCTTCCTGCAGGTTTCTACGTCTCTAGATGGAAGGTGCTTGATTCTATTTTCATCCTTTTCCTTTGTGATCCTTATCGTTATTTGAAGTGGTTGTTCTATATGCTTCAACTCCTTGTATATCAATCATAGGAACCTGGAAGAGCTGAGGCTGACTTCAGCAGATTTGATGTCAGAACTGTGTGGAAGAACATCTACATTCTTTTCTCGAAAAGTGAAATTCCTGTAGCTCCTAAGGAGAAGGAGATTATGGATTTGGTGGATCCATCCACTCCTCTACCACTCTGGTTGACCGATGAGGATCTTGCAATCTATACGACTTCTTACCAGAATTCCGGATTTGAATCTCCAATGCAAGTTCCTTACAAGTACGGATTCCGTTAAATTTCTTTTTGTTTTTCAAAATTATAGCAAAGATTAGCTACCCTATAAAGGAATGGTACTTGCATGTATTTCATACGCATGATGAACGTAGAGGGCTGCCACAAGAATTCACAATGAAAGATCCCAAGGTTCAGGTTCCAGTACTTCTAATTGTGGGCGAGAAAGATTACTTCCTTAAATTCCCAGGCATCGAAGACTACATAACAACTGGAAAAGTCAAGGATTTTGTTTCAATTTTAGAAATACAGAGGTTGACAGGAGGCACCCACTTCATTCAAGAACAATTTCCAGATCAGGTAAATCAGCTAATGATCACTTTCCTTGACAAGCACACTTCATCGAGCTAGTTCAAATAAGCACATCTCCTTGCAGGAGGTGAAACCTTACCAGTTTATCCTATTATTTAATCGAGACTGAAATGATGCAACTCCTGAAAAATCCTCAAGTTCATCCAGGATCTTGTTTTTTTAAGAGATATGACATATTTCATTTGCTTGTATGATAATTGCAGTTCTGATTTCCTTGATCTTCCCAGGAAAATCAAGCGAAACCGTAGAAAAAGGTTTCCAAAGATTACACTTCAAAAGGGTAATTATTACATACGGATGAAAACATTGTTCTTAGCTTATATGCTTTAAACGCAAACCAAAATAGCGATCCCGCAAACAGAGAAAATGGACGAGTAAGATTACAAAGAATATATTACATTCATAATGCACAAAGGAATAAGAGCACAATCTGATTCTACTTCGATTTCCGAAGACAAGTGTACCAAACATTAAAAAAAACAAAAAAATTCTGTAGAGCGGAGGAGAAGAAATAAGGTGAAAGAAAACAAGATCAAAGCTCGCAGAGGCAGCCGGTTCTAAAGGGTATGCTGTCGCAATTTAATGACATTGTGTACAACAGAAGCTCATCTGAAAGGAAGGGGAGAAGCTGTACAAAAATTGCTCAGATTTGCTTTTGTTGAGCTCTTATGGAATCCTACATGATTCGATTACTTCGCTCACAGCTTTATGAGTCTCCGGTGATATCATGTTCAGGGTCAAATGAAATGCCTGGAGAAAGAAATATTAACAATGTTACTAAAATCAATAAACGGGACCTACTCACGCGATAGCAATGCTGACAGGTGACAATAATTGGATTGGCGATCAATTCATTTCTATATGGTTCCAAGTTCCTTTTGAGGTGATTTCTCAGAGGCCCAACACCAAAGTGGTGTAAAAAGCTCCCTGCATTCTAACCACGTTCATGTTTAATAGACTCCAAGATGCTCAAATAAGAAAAACAAATGCGTACCACGAATCGTTCCAAGACAGGAACGAGAGTAGCAAGGCTGTGATTTGGAAGGCAATCCGCAATAGAATCACGAGTGCTCTTACTGTCATGGAACCAAAGAAAATATGAAACCAGGTGAACAAACCATGACAATTTGTATAGCGGGTGAGAGAGAGGGTACAAAAGCAAACCTTTCTGTTGAAAGGAATGCAAGTAGGAGTGCTGCGTAAGCTTCAACAATCATCTTCTCAGCTTCTTTCTGTCCTTCAAGCACAGCTGCTTCATCATTCTGAACCAGAAATATCATGCACGTTTCAGATGTTAGCTACAATTTGAATTTTCAAGTTGAAGATTTAAGAAACAATAAGCGGTCCAACCAATACATCAACTCCATACATCATCAGACTCAACAACTCCTAGCATCATTCATGCATACATTTAATCATAAGTAGAAATATCTGATTAGGAAAATCATAATGATAAAATATTTACTGGTACGATTACTCACCCATGCCTCTATGTTTTCATCTCCAGACGCATCACCTGCTCCTTGGTTGGCTAAAAAGATAGAGCACAGTAGAGGAATTATATCCCGGCCACTCTCTTCATCTGATCCTTCTGAACCAGGTATTGAAACCGTTGTTGAGGCAAGTCTTGACCTGCAAGTCAACCTCACGGTAAGTTCCACTGAGGACTAAATGAAAGACTAGCTTGTAATGGCAGAATCGCCAATTTCCATAACTTATTAGAAACTGAGGATCTGAGGAGACCATTGGTTTGACAAGTTATCTTCATTGTCAGACCCCACAAAAGTTATAAAGCTCAAACTAGAAAACTGAACAACATCCAAGAGTAGTGCATAATCACTTTCTCTCCAGGAAAAGGAATTCCAAATGAACATATAGTTTATTTCAAAAGCAATTTCTTATACAATGTGGAAGTACAGCATCAAGCTCAAGGGGAAAGATGAAACATGTGGTAAGCATAAGCAGAGACAAAGGACCAAAACAATCAAGAATTCACAGGCAAAAAGCTTCAATGCTAAAGGGAAACACATAAAGCAGACAGCAGAGGAAGGGTTGACAAATCATTGATAAGCAAGTCTAACCTGTTATGACCATCCTTCTCAACCAAGTTCACAAGTAGACCCAGAATAGAAACAAGGAAATCCAACTCTTGATCACTGAGATGATTATTGTTCTGATTGTCAAGTTCAATACTCGAGGAAGCCTCTTTGATCTCACTGGAAACTGATAAAGAAGAGCCGAAAGAAGGGAAGTGGCCAGCAATCAAAGAAGACATCGTCTCCAATCCTCCGCAGGAAGCAATTTGTTTGCAACCAATAGGATTGTCATTTGTTAAGTTCATTAGAACCTGCCAAGAAGATACATTAACGAAGTGCCAGATGAAATATGAACAGATGCATAATGGGTCAGAGGAATGAATACCTTGACTGCAGTGAGAAGACAGTCTGTCATGAGGCTATAATGTTCTTCTTCATAAGCATTTGAACAAGAACTTTTCCACGAAGCATGATGTTCTGTATCTCTTGACTTTTGTGGGTAACCTTCACCATTGGATGATTCTTCTTGGCTCATCCGTTGGTACTGGCGCTTATCTCCGAGTGCTCTTGATGATACATGATGATTTTGAGATCTAGCTTTTGTTTGTTTTCCTGATAGTAAATCCCACTTTGACAGCTGAAACTCATCTTCATCGAAGGCATATGGATCCAGGCTATCCTCTAAAAGGTCAAACTTGGTACTTCTTGTAGAAGTAGTTCGCTCTGGGAGCCCAAATTTTGTCCTGATCCCCTGACTGATTAAAGGTCCTCCGTTACCAGAGTTCCCTGTCCCACTACATGAGCTTGACATAGAAGAATGGACTCTCACATTTAATTGGCAAGCATCACTCGCAGTATCAGAACTGGAAGAAGGAAAATTGAACTGGGAAATAGACTTCTGAGATTTTTCAAGGCTTTTGTCAGGGAAGGTACTGTCCAAATCCAAACTACAGAAATTTGTCGAAGAACTTATGGAAATTATTTCATTGATACCAACTGCAAATATAAGTGAACGCCAAATCATTAGAGATAGCATAAGAAGCGGCACATACATAGCAGACATACTACGACAATCAAATACCTCTGTCATTTGCAATGAAATTCATATCAGATATGTAAGGACTGCCATCAGAAAGACTGCAAGACTTCCCATCATCGGAGGGTGTAGCTGAACTTTTAAGTAGATAAAGACCTAGATAAAAAGTCCATTGATAGTCATAATATAGAGAACATCAAACTCTGTAATGCATAAAAGACACAAAAGCAGAAAAGAAAAATTACCTGAAAGAATTTTGATGACACTTATGACATGTTTTGTGAAAGAAAGCCGGCATCCATAAGAATCAAAAGTTCCTTTCATTCCAAGCAAATGGCTCTATATTAAAAGGAAAAACATGAACAAAAAATACTGTACTTAAACGAAAAAACATCAATCAAGCTAAGAAATTAAACAAGGCTAAATTGCATTTAAATGCACCTGATTATCTTTACTG
The DNA here is from genome assembly GCA_948192965.1 of Dalechampia spathulata. Taxonomy (NCBI): domain Eukaryota; kingdom Viridiplantae; phylum Streptophyta; class Magnoliopsida; order Malpighiales; family Euphorbiaceae; genus Dalechampia; species Dalechampia spathulata. The sequence goes on along the minus strand of CANYBF010029862.1, from coordinate 49,197 downwards.
AGGAATGTAGCATTTTCCATGATTTTCAAACATTTTAGAAGTAGCACCAGGCTCTGCAGGCGTGATCCATTTTTTACATCTGGAATTGTAGGTAGACCACGTACGGTCCAACTCTGCAAATAAAGTTACACATTTAATAAATCAGATTCTTCATAAAGAGACATTGTAATAATTGAAATTTCTATAGTCAAACGGTTGATGAAGAACAGAAAATGAAATGTGATTCAATCTAATAGCTCGATTGAACGCCACAAAAGATGAGGAAAATGTACAAGAGAGTGAGACAGAAACTAATATCATTGCTATGCATTTAACAGTAGAAGTAGAAGGAACAATGTAGCAGTGTGTCCAATGGGATGGTTTCATTGTATCATATATTAATAAAGAACAAGTGATAAGAACTAAAAAAAACATACAAGTTCACACCTCCATATCAGAGTGACAATTCATGGCAACCTCAAAGACAGCCTCAAGTCCTCCCAGCTCTCGTAACTTCTCCTTAAAGTTTCCTCCTGTCTTCCTTACCATGCCAGTGGTATCTGAAAGAATGCAAGCCATGGTGTCAAATAATATGCAACCAGCAAGAGCTGAAAAGAGTAAATATGCATGTTGTCACATGCATCCTCCTTTATTTCATTTATGTGATTAAAATATATAGCAATCCATTTAACCAAACTATGAAATGGAAACATAGCATTAGTTCAATACAAAATGACTTATTTCCCATGGTTTCCATACATTACCAGCCTTTAAAACAAACTGCTTAAGATGTCATGCAGCACCAATTGACACAATACAGAGAAGGAGAAATGATACATCTGAAGCAAATGAATGAGGTCTCAAAAGTAAGGAACATGGAAAGAAGAGTCAAAGAAAGTAACCAAGAGAATAGTTGCAATGTCCAGATGAAAAAAAAAATTACAAAATAGAAACGAGAAAACATCTCTGGTATGCTTAACAGAAAGGATATTATTTAGAATACCTTCTAAAGAAATCTTAGATAAGCAAGCTTTTTCCATGGTTAATAAAGCAACCCATTTGGGGCTCAATTCTGGTCTCTTTCTTCCACCATCATCCTCACGGCACGACTTCATGCCCTTGCAGCTAACAAGAATTTCCTGAACTTTGGCAACAATGGAACCAGAGCTAGAATCTATTGGTTTATTTGTATCTCTTAAAATGTCTGAATCTTTGCGTAATGTCAGAAGCTTGCTGCCAATATTTGAAGCTTTGTCTTCGGAAGCGGCAGAAAGGACTGGTTTCAACAATTTGATTAGAAACCGAATGCAACTGGGTGAATCCAAAAGATGATCCTCTTGTCCCTAAAATTATGAAATTAAACTTTTTGTTTCAGAAACTCCAGTATCAAATGAAAAAAATTGAAAGAATAAATATGGGAAGACAAACATCAAACCCTAAGTATAAAATTTACGTTACTACTAGATTAGAGATGACAAGACAAAACAACTTACATCACCAGTCAAAACGTAAAAAAGAGTTGCAGCAGCTAAATTGCTGGATGAGTCATCAAAGCTGAGGCCCAAAATAGAATCAATTATTGTCTTGTCCAACCTGAATGAAGGCAAGAAACCTTAGAAGTTCACCATGCTAATTAAAAAAGCTCATTTCCGCAAGCCAAGAGTAAGAAATATACACATCCACAGCATAACTGAAATAAAAAATAGAAAAGCCATTCATTTACGCAAGACCACATCAAATTCACAATCCGCATACCTAAAGCCAAACTCCAACAAAACTTAAACAACCTAATCTCGTTTATCAAAACCCATCACTGAGAAAACCTATTCAGATATTTGCAACTCCTCCAAAATGCAAATTAAGTGAATCCATGTCTAAAATCTTGCATGTCAATTACATCCCACATACCCTTGGCCTTCACAAATCTTTCAGAATGCAAATGCATCCCAACACACGTCGATAATATTAGCAAATGTCAAACACCCACAATTTAAATCCCAAATATTAACCATAGCAATCAAAAGAAATCAAATAAGCTAACATACCCTTGCGCCCTAAGGAGCCGTCTCTGCTGCACAGTGCTACAAATAGACAAAAGAGACAACAAGCTAGCCCTCCTAATCCTAGCAGGCTGACATTTCCTTAACCCATCAAGTGCAAAGTTAACCTCATCAACATGTTCCATCATCTCTCCAGACTCTTGCGCCTCCATTAAAGTAGAAGTCATGGGAACCAAAGCTCTAGAATTGGGATTAGAATTAGAATTACTGATATTACTGTTCTTGCCATTTGATTTTCCAAATTTCGTCTTCCTTGGTTTCTTCGATTTCCTGGATACGACACCGTTTGTAGCGAAATCATTGTCTTCTTGACTGAAACTGTAGGGATCGTGACTTAAAGCAGGCCAAAGAGAAGAAGATTCTTGAGAAGAGAAAGGTAAACTATAAAAATCTTGAGTTGGGTTTTCTTGAGGTAGAGGAAAGGAATCTCTAAAAGAGCGGTCTAGAACGGTATCGTCTTCTTCAATGGAATCGGAGTATGTTCTTGTCAGGCTTCGATTTCGGCGACCATAAGTTCTAACAATCATTTTGAAAAAGTTCTACAGGTTTGAATATGGCATTAGTGGATAATAGACGTGCTTTTCGGGAATTCTTTGACAGGGAGATTTGAAGATGGAGAGCAGGTGGGAAGCTTTGGACAAATCATAAAACAAAGAATAAGGAAGTGGAGGTCGTTTGTTTGTTGGTTCCGGTGTGGATCCGGGTATTTGTTTAAGAAATCCGGTCCCTTTCGGGTTAATTACAGTAAACTCCCTCAGTTTGAACTGGAAATACATTCAAGTTTAAGGTTCAAGCCATCCTATAAAAAGTTTATGTTTGACGCTTGAATTATATTTTTGTTTATTTTTTACGTTTTCTAAACCTATATTAGATTGTATTAATTGCATTAAATCTTATTAATTTAGTAATTATTTTTTGTAAACTTTCCAAAACTAAAAAATCTCTTAATTGTTGTACGTGAATTTCATATTAAAATATTAAAATAAGCATTTTTTGTATGAATTATTTTTGTTGTGAAAGAGTGCGAATGCCCTTTTTCTTGATATTTAGTGATAATTTTATCATTAATTTTGGGTAAGTACAGGTTTATTAAATTAAATTTTCAATGTCAAATAAATTCATAAGTACAGGTTTATTAATAACTTTATTTTTTAAAATAAAAAAGTAAATACTTTATTTTTAAATTTATATTTATTAAATTTATTCAAGTTGTAATATATCAAAAAATTTTAAAAATTTAACTCAAGTTTATTGATTATGAACAAATAAAATTTAACTTAATTTGACTTACTTACACCTTTATATATTTAATCTTATTATAAAATAATATAAAAAAATATATAAGACATGATCAATAATATTTTTTGAAAAATTTGATATGATTTTAACTTTTAATATTCTATTATTTTTTATGCAGTATAACATTAATATAATTCATATAATATTTTCCCACTTGCATGTTGAACTATTGAATATACATGATATTATATAAGAATAGTTTATAGTTTAAATTGTGCTTAACCTTTGATTTTCGTGGAATTGACGAGATACAGGCGTGCGCGTCCAAATTTCAGGATATTTCTTGTAATCAGCAAGCAAGGCGGCGCGTAACCGAAGCAATGAGAGGGCAGTTCGGTCATTTGAGGATTTAAGATATCAGATGTTGAATCCTGGTTTATAATTGAAACTGAGTTTAAACTGAACTTTTCAAAATTTTTAATATATTATAAATTTAAATGAAGTTTAAATGAGTTTAATAAATATAATTTTTAATATTTTTTTATTTTTATAAAAAAATAAAAATATTATATTTTATAGATATTTGTGATTTTACATTAATAATTAAATTAAAAATATTTTTATATGATTATAAATTTATAAATTATATATTTAAAATTAAACCAACTTATAAATCTAAATAAATTAAATTGAATATTATTCGACTTGAATTAAATTCATTTATTTAAAAAATTTAAATAAATTTTTATTAAATCAAATTCCAAATACTGGATACACACAACCTTTACCTGTGGCTATCTTCATCGCATCATTGGCTGCACTCCTGCACAGATCTAGAAATCCGTAATATTTTTCGAATCAAATTCAAATATAATTATATTTTTATTTATTATTATATTAAATTTTATAATTAGATTAATTAGATAAAACTATTATATATCAATAATTTTATAATTGATATTATGTAGTTATTCTTATAAACTATCAAAATTATATTTTATTTATTAAAATTAATATGAAATATTGGGACCTAAAATGACACCGAATGTTGATGAATGACAATTAGATCTGAAAGTAACAACTTCAGTACCGAGCCACCAGAATCATACTTATTTTATACCAACAATACAATAGTCGGATAGCCCCCAATTAGTCATCTACAATAACTCACCTTCATCTACTGCCCAACGCTCTTCTCCTCGTCCTTCCTCTTCACATTATAGTTTTTAAATATTTTTTATATTATTCTCTTAAAAATTATCAAAAACTAGTATTTTGAAAAAAAATATTATGTATTATTTATAAATATTATTCTAGACAACAAATTTATAACAATTAAAATAAAATATAACATTTATATTTATTAAGTTCAATTAAACTCATTTAATCATAAATAAATAAAATAAAATATGATTAAATTCAATTTATTTACATGTCTATTAGACAATTTAAATATAATAACATTTATATATTAAAATTCCAATAATAATCATATTTAGATGGTAAAGTTATTTATTTAGGATCAAAGGTATTCTGACTGATGTTTATTTGCTTAGCTATAAAAGGAAATTATTCAAAAATCATAAATGTTTTTAATTTATGATATGTATTGTCATTTAATTAGAAGAGTGGAAATTACAGATATTGGCACTTTAATAGCAGCCAGCTAGCCACCTTCATTATGGAAATTTCTCTTTACGTGACTTTTGGTAACCATGCATTCAATTCCTCATTCTTTTCCTTTTTTTTCCAATACATTAAAAAAATAATTAGATAGTTTATAAAATTATAAATATATTATTTAATTTTAAATATTTATCAAATTAAATAAATATAAACTATATAGATGTTAAAATTTTCAATTTTAAAATAGGATTTTTTAAAATGATATTTCAATTATTATAAAAATAAACATTTTATTAAATGGAAATGATATTTTTATATTTTATATATTAGTTTAAATTAAAATATGTTTGTCGGATAATTTAATAAGAATTATGATTTGCAATTTCCTCTCGCGAGTTCACAACCTAAAAATGGAAAAGCTCAATAAATAAGTTAGAATAAAAAATCCAAATAGTGAAAAGAGCTTCTTTTCATATTTGTGATATATTATTAAATATATGTAATTTTTGAAAAATACGTTGTGGAGTACTATTTTTGACCTTTCGCAATCTGGATCTAGGGTTTGTACCTCCTTTGTCGAGACTCGTTTTCGTTCATTACCATCATCATCTTTAATCAAAAATCGAGAAAAAAAGAAGAAAAAAAGGAAGAAACAGAAAACCCTAGCATCATCATCTTCCGCTATTACTTAGACTAGTTTTAAATTCAATTCAATCAATCAAAGGATATCATTCTTCTATCGATCTTGGATTTTTGGATCATCGCAATTTACAGATCTCTCTTAAAATCTGAGCACGACAAAGATCCCTAATTTTGATTTTTGCTTTTTTTCCCCTTTATCTGTTTAAATTTCAGACAAATTGGGATTATATCTAAATCTTGATGATGATCGAAACCTAAACACTAGTACCGGAGATTTTGATTTTTTCTGTTCCAATTAGGGTTTGGATTTGAGATACTAAAAAAGAGAAATTATTTTGCCGGTAAAGATGTACAAAACGGTGGTGTATAAAGGGGAAGAGATTTTGGGAGAAGTTGAAATTTATCCACAACAACAAGAACAACCGCAACAACAACAACAAGAATGTCTGCAAGAACAAGAATTGAAGAAGAAGAAAGTGATTGATGAGTTATTAATGAAAGGGATCAGAATAAGCCACTTCTCGCAACCAAGTGAGAGGTGTCCACCACTGGCCGTGCTACATACCATTACTTCCCATGGGATATGCTTCAAAATGGAGTCCAAGAGCTCAGTCTCTCTTGACACGCCGCTCCATCTTTTGCACTCCTCCTGTATCCAAGAAAGCAAGGTATTCAATTAAAGCACACAAGAATTATCCTCATTTCGTTGAGAAACTACACCTAATCTTTAAAAACTAAAGGATAAAAGAAAAGAAACATGCTACGAAATCCAGAAAGAAATTTCTGAACTTTACGCAGATTGCTGCACAAGGGACTCTGGACTTATTTGACAAGGTGCCATTTGAATTTTCTTTTCGACATATTATCGATGAAACCTAAATTTTTAAGGATCCTCTATTTGGCCCAGATAATATCTCCTTTCTGTTTTCCTTGTAATTACATACATTCTTACCCTAATTCAGTGAGAACTGCCTGAAGTTCACAATTTTCCAGAACAACTTCATGGATTTCTGATCAGGACAAGTCTGTCTAAAGGATAGAGCTGTTAGCATGAAGAAAGAATACTTTCCTTTAGTGCCAACACTAGGTGCCTAAAAAGGAAAAAAAGTTACAGGCCTCAACTCTCTCAATATTGTTGTATTAATGTGTGCTTGTGGTCTAAGGAATTTTATTCGGACAGCATGCGCGATGTTGTATTTGGAATGAAAATTAATCTGGTCCTGCAGGAGAAAAAATAGTTTCGCTTGTTTTTCATGATTGATTAATACTTATTCTCACTTGTTTTATTTGTTTATCCATCATGCAGACAAATTGGTTTTCTCTTTATTTTTGAATTTCATCCCTCTCTTTGGTTACTAATTGTTATTCGCATTATGGTGCATCCAGACTGCAGTAGTGCTGCTACAAGGAGGGGAGGAGCTGCATTTGGTGGCAATGTTTTCTAAAAATGAAGAAAAACAGTATCCATGTTTCTGGTGTTTCAATGTATCAGCAGGGCTCTACGGTTCTTGTCTTCTTATGCTGAACCTTAGATGTCTTGGCATTGTATTTGATCTTGATGAAACCCTCATTGTAGCAAACACAATGCGGTCATTTGAAGATAGAATAGAGGCCTTGCAACGAAAAATAAGTGCGGAGGTGGACCCACAGCGTATTTCTGGTATGCTGTCAGAGGTCAAGCATTATCAGGATGACAAGACCATTTTAAAGCAATATGTTGAAAATGATCAGGTTGTTGAAAATGGAAGGGTGATCAAAACTCAGTTTGAGGTTGTTCCAGCCTTGTCTGACAATCATCAAGCTATAGTGCGCCCTTTGATAAGGTTACAAGAGAAGAATATTATTTTGACACGCATCAATCCTCAGGTATGAGTTTGTGTTTCATGCCAACATGAATGCTTGGGATATTCTAGAGTCTAGCATTGTATGATGTGTTTGCTGGCATGTTTTTTACTATGTGGACTGCATGATTCAGAATATATTTAATCTTATTTTGTACCTCAGTGTATTGATTTTGGTGCAAAGTATTAAGTTAGTTTTCTGGTGTCTAGATTCGTGATACAAGTGTTCTTGTGAGATTGAGACCTGCATGGGAAGAACTAAGAAGCTACTTGACTGCTAGAGGGCGTAAACGTTTTGAGGTTTATGTTTGTACAATGGCAGAAAGAGATTATGCTTTAGAAATGTGGAGGCTTCTTGATCCTGAGTCAAATTTGATAAACTCAAAAGAATTATTAGACCGGATTGTGTGTGTCAAGTCTGGTAAGTGATTTGAATATGGCTTTCAATCTTTAAGCTGGGTTTTATTTCACGCTAATTCTATCATTTAGGTGTTTGATCCTCTCTCATAGTTGCAAGTTCTGTTGATGCTCGTTTCTTTGATTGTTCTGTTTAGGTTTAAGAAAGTCATTGTTCAATGTTTTTCAAGATGGAATTTGCCATCCTAAGATGTCATTGGTGATTGATGATCGCTTAAAAGTATGGGATGAGAAAGATCAACCTCGGGTGCATGTTGTTCCTGCATTTGCTCCGTACTATGCTCCACAAGCTGAGGTATATTCTTTTTGACTATGTATTCTCAAAATTGCAAGATTGCCATACCTAATACACCTTTGTGCTTTCAATGTTTATCGATCTGTTGTAGCATCCACTCATTATAATTGCTGGTCTTGTAGGCGAATAATGCTGTTCCTGTTTTGTGCATTGCCAGAAATGTTGCCTGCAATGTCAGAGGTGGTTTCTTCAAGTAAGAATGAAAGTGTCTTAAGTTTTTTTTCCCTCCACTGGACATGGTTATTTCATTATTGGAATTAGCGCCTGTGAGCAATTATTTTCTGGACATTTGGCATGGCATGATCTTGATTATTATAACAGGGAATTTGATGAGGGGCTTCTGCAAAAGATACCTGAGATTTCATATGAAGATGATACTAAGGACATTCCTTCTCCTCCTGATGTGAGCAATTATTTAGTTTCTGAGGTATGTTGTCTCTTAGAGGTTCAGAGCAACCTCAATCCCTTTGTGCCGGTCATTGAGAGTAGACTATTGTATCTTCTTCAAGTCTCTTATCACTGTGTCTGTTTCAGTGGATGAGTATGATGTTGATGTTTGTGCCATTCAGGATGATGCATCGGCTTCAAATGGAAACAAAGATCCCCTTTCCTTTGATGGCATGGCAGACACAGAGGTTGAGAAACGATTGAAGGTAGTTAAAGTTTTTATGTTTGAACCTGAAGATGATAGATCAATTCAATCTATAAATGCATGCAATTTTTTAGTTCTAGTGAGCATTACCTGCTCTACGTTGCAAGCTGCAAACTTACAGCTGGCCTATTGAGTGTCCATTAAAGTGTAGAGATGTTAACCATGTACTCTATTTATTTTGGTGCTTGTATACATTTACATGTGAATCAGAATTGACATTTGACTTCATTTTGTTTTTATTCAGGAAGCAATATCAATTTCTTCAACGTATTCTTCAACAGCTACTAATTTAGATCCAAGGCTTGTTCCTCTTCAATATGCTATGGTATCTTCTTCAAGTTCCACTCCAGTGTCAACAACACAACCAGCAGTTGTGACATTTCCAAGCGTGCAGTACTCTCAGACAACTTCATTAGTTAAATCATTGGGTCAGGTTAGTCCCCCAGAACCAAGCTTGCAAAGTTCCCCTGCTAGAGAGGAGGGTGAGGTGCCAGAATCGGAGTTAGATCCTGATACAAGACGCCGGCTTCTTATACTGCAACATGGACAAGATATAAGAGATCCTCCTGCAAATGAACCACCATTTCCTCCTAGACCTTCAATGCAACCCTCAATACAATCTCCAATGCAAGTTTCAGTTCCACGTGCGCAATCTCGTGGAAGCTGGGCTGCAGTAGAGGAAGAAATGAGCCCTAGGCAACTGAACCGGGCAACACCCAGAGAATTTCCTATGGATCCAGAACCAGTGCATATTGAAAAGCACCGACCTCATCATCCATCATTCTTCCCTAAAGTTGAGAGTTCTATTCCATCTGAGAGAATGCTTCATGAGAACCAAAGATTGCCAAAAGTGGTAAAGTTGCTGTTATGTTCTGCTATTCTAAGTTTTATGCTGAAGATTCCTTGATGAAACTTATGTTGTTGCAGGGACCTTATAAAGATGATCGGTTGAGGTTGAACCAAACAATGTCAAATTATCAGTCTTTCTCAGGTGAGCAGCGTTACCCCATGCATTTCTGTCAAACCCAAGCCTTCATCCTAAGCATCAAGAAAATGTGGCCTTGCCATTCTATTTCAGTCACTTGTGTTCATGTGTCTGCTATGGGAATTACAAGACCAATAAAAATAATGTTGCTTTTGATAAGTTCCAGGATTTCTGAGTGAGGCTGATGGGTGAGTTACAAATTGTTGGTTTTCAGTCTTCATGACAATCTTTCTGCATAGATAATCAATAAGCTTGTTGGCTCCTTCTTTTATTGGCCAATATTACTCTTTTTATTAAATTTGAGATCTGATTTGTGAAATATTACAGCTTTTCTCACTTTTCTAGCCTGCATTTTTTCCTGTGTTTCATCATGTTCTATTTATGGAATGGTGTTAGATTGAGATGTTTGTTTTGAAGGAGAGGATAATCTATTAAGTCGATCATCTTCCAGCAATAGAGATCTTGACTTTGAATCTGATCGAGCTGTTTCAAGTGCAGAAACTCCAGTTGGAGTGTTACAGGAAATTGCAATGAAGTGTGGAGCGAAGGTATTTTGGAAAACTTACATTTTGTTGAAGAATATTCACGGAAAATAATGATGAAAATTAGACTCCTATATTCCAATTTGATGTCACTCTCGCCTCCTTTTTGTGTCATTAACTTTGAACATGAAATTGCAGGTGGAATTCAGGCATTCATTGATTAACAGCAGAGATCTGCAATTTTCCGTTGAGGTTTTCAAAACTTTTTGAGCTCTGAACTTTTAGCTTTTTTGATACTTTGCTTTCCTGAACGTGTATTTTACCCTTCAAACATATCTTTTGTTAGTTCTCAGTTTCTTTCTTTCTCCTTCTGGAAAAAGTTACTTCGTTAGAAAAAGAAGCCGAGTAAATTCCTGGCTTTTTACTGAAGACTGTGTTTGGCATCACAAGCATTACACTTCTAGGGCTCCTGTACTGCTATGCAAATTAAGAGAGCATGCATGGCAGTATAGCAATTCAGTACCAATCAAAATTTTAAAAAAATAAAAAATGCTGAAAGTAGTCTAGGGTTGCATTTATTAATAGACTTGTAATTGCTGTTTAAGCTTCCAAGCTTGGCTAGAGAGCAAGTTTTTATGTTGTTACCTTGTCTAGAACATCTGCATGCATGCTCACTGTCACATTAAGTAGAAATGACGTCCTTGATTTTATGAAGGGGTAGGATGTTAAAACGTATACAACCTCTTTCTGTCTGCTCAAGAGCTGGGTTTAGGTTACCGAGCATTCAAATTTGAATTAATCCCATCTTGAATTTCATTTTGAGGCAGGCTGGTTTTTTCTCTCTTTTTTTTTTCCCCGGAGAAGGTGCTATGAGAAGTACAAGGAATTGACCCAGATGCTCACCTTATTCGTTATTTTGTCAGGCTTGGTTTGCAGGAGAAAAGGTTGGTGAAGGATTTGGTAGAACAAGAAGGGAAGCCCAAAGTCTTGCAGCTGAAGGCTCTATTAAGAAACTAGCAAGTAAGTTTTCATTCTAAGCAATATAGCACTAAACTTTGGTCTGGTTACAGCATTTAGGATCATGTTATGTTATTTTCCAGATTGTGTGTTGTGGCTGTGTACCAGGCCAGTATTTGTATAGTCTTTGGTCTTTTGGACTTGATACTCTTTGAAATATGACACATGCTTATTGATGGTCTCCAGACATATATATTACACGGTCTAAACCTGATAACGGGGCTGTACAAGGAGATGCAAGTAGATATCCGAGCGCAAATGACAATGATTATTCAAGTAATGTTAATTCTTTTGGGGGTCAACCATTGCCCAAGGATGAGACTGTCTCATATTCAACTTCCTTAGAGCCATCCAGGCTGCTTGATCCTAGGCTGGAAGCCTCTAAGAAATCAATGAATTCGGTTAATATGCTCAAGGAATATGTAAGCTCCAAAACCTGATGATTTTTGATATCTTTATCACTTGTCAATTACTGAAATTTTCTGGTTGCTGATTTGCTTTATTTCAGTGCATGATGGAGGGCCTTGGGGTACATTTTTTGGCACAGACACCATTCCAGAATGACGAAGTACATGCACAGGTTTGCTTCATGTTGGTCTTTCTAATAAAAAAAATTGTATGTTTCACGCTTCACATGAAGGTGACTTGATTAATCTTTTAGAGATAAATGAAAGGGAAGCTGGGGGGAGGTGTGGCAACAATAAAAGATTTCATCTTTAAGAGCAACGCGTTCCCTATTTGCTACTCAAGAATGATAACAAATAGAAGCAATATTATTTGCTTTGTCAGATAATACTCTGCTATTAATTCTGTTTTTAACTTGATTTGAATTTTATCTTTTACTTAGGTTGAGATAGACGGACAGGTAATGGGGAAGGGGATTGGCTCAACGTTTGATGAGGCTAAGATGCAGGTATCTTCAATCATAACCGTAATTTTCTCTATGGTACTGAAAATCATTCCCTGGTTAAATCCTTATGGACAATAATCAGTTTATTTCTGCTTCTGAACGTACTTTCTCTCAGGCTGCTGAGAAGGCTCTTGGAAGCTTGAAAACGATGTTTGGTCAATTTACACCTAAACGTCAGGGTTCTCCCAGGTATCCGATTTAGCCTATGCTCTTAAATGTTGTGCTTTTCCACTCATAAGAATCGGAACTTTCAGTCATGGTAGTAGATGGGATGAAATGGTGGTTTGGTGTCATTTCAACTTCACTTTTTCTTTGCTTTTGACCGTCTTTGTTACTTTGCCTGAGGAATTTGAATACATGCCTATAATATATTAGTGAATTTTTACCTTTTTCCTGAATTGAAGCTTCATGCTCGATTTTCCATTTTATTATTGCATAGCAACTAGACACCTCGCATTTCCCCAGACACCACATCTTTTGAATGGACTTGGGCTCTTCAGTTTCTTGTTTCCTTTTCTCCACTTATCCTTTCTAATTGTTTTGCGATGTGGACAAGGTCAATGCAAGGGATGCCAAATAAACGTCTAAAGCCAGAGTTTCCACGTGCTCTGCAGCGGATGCCCTCTTCTGCTAGATACCCTAAGAATGCTCCTGCTGTTCCTTGATGAAGATACGACCTTTTCTATTCCACTTTGATGTAGAGGACTGCAATCTGTTTGGATCCTGAACCTGCCACTTGGTTACTGAGATGTTCTTGATCTTTGCGAAGTGAAGCCAAGAGAAACACCAATATCACTGATCTGATTGCAGAATTCTGCCGGTGACAGCAACTCCTTGTGTATATTTCGGGATTTTCCAAGTCAGTTTTGTCTCTCCTCTTCCATTGGCTGCTTTCGACACGATCACTTTTATTGTAACTGAATTGCTAGAAGCTTGACATGACAAAGTAACTTGAAGAGCAAGTTTGTGGCCATCCAAATTTTTTTAGTCTGGCAATTGCTGCTGCCAGTGGCTCAGGATACATGGTTCAGATTGTATATTGTTTCGATAGGTTTAAGCGGAGATGGAAAGGGTTATTGGCTTCTTGTACTCGGGGTCTGCACATACTAACCATTGACTGTGTGTAACTGTAAGCTAAACAACAGGTATTTGGGCAGTGTCGCCTTCCAAGGCAAGATTCTGTAACAAAGTCCAATGCATAAATTATGTATGGGGTAGAAATTTTTTCAATATTTATCTTGTGTTGAAGCAGGTCAAAATTGTTTTGACAAAAGTATGGTGGTAGTCGGATGAAACCAAATTTAAGAAGGTGAGAGGTGAAAATTTATAGCACAGTTTTTATTTACCTAAAGAACACGCTTAAGTGACAGTTTAAATATTGGGAAGCCTCCTTGAGTTTGTAAACAAGCTACTAAATGCGAATGTGAATTTCTGCTTATTAAAGCTACGGTTCTGTAATTGATTTAGATGGGCAGCTAGAATGCCGTTGGCCCTGCCGGATAAGCGGCAATGCATGCCATTGAAAAAGCTGGAGAATGCATGTGGGCATTCTGTGAGAAGGGCATTGAAAAAGCTACATGTCAGGACCATCAAAAATAGTGATAGAGAAGGGGAAGATGAAGCTTTCGTTGGTAAAAACTTGCCACGATCTATTTTTCTTTTACTATTTTCGACAAAATTCCAAAATTAAGGGCTCACGACTGTAATATCAATTGAGTTTATATTTGATTTGTAATTTCACGACCATAATACCATTTGTTCGTATCAAGATTCATATCTCACCAGATAATCTCTCTTTAGTAAGAAGGGAAAAAATAACAACTGATATATCAATGGCAAACCATTTTGAAAAATCGAGTAATTCCTCATGTAACATAATTTCCTATAACTGTGACCCCCTAAAAAAAGAAGAAGAAGAAAGAAAGAACAATTTCCCTGATCATATATCTCGACAGAATACTGTATTCCATCATCTCTAACAATAATACAACCTTCACCACTTCCAGTTGTTATAATAAACTCTCACTACTACTAAAAATAAATTTGGAAAAACTTGTATAAAAGTGAGTATCGGACCTTAACTAATTACATGCCGGAATGTGCCTAATAACTGTACTCTTCCATTTTTCCAGTTTTCTCGAAAAAGACTGATTCTTTATCTAGGTGTCACCTCGGTGCTTGTCAAGGGAACAGAGCTCGTATGGTAGCTAGTAGAATCAGAAGATGATTTTTTAGTCAAGGATGGTGCCCCACCGAGGCCTGATGAATCTTGGAAGAAACCTGGTGGTGAAAGCAGCTTCTCGTTAAGCCGGATGTTCTTCGAGAGCATTTCAACAGCCAGGCTCATAGGCGGCCTCCGGTTTCCTCCTTCCTGAGTACAGAATAACGCTACTTTTATGTGCCTCACAACTTCTTCCTCTGGAAATTCTCCCAGTTGTGGATCCACCAGCTCCAATAGTTTACCTCCTTCATAGAGCTCCCATGCCTGTTATGCAGACAGTGATTATATGGTACAAGGTTACTACAGTACTAATATATAATCTCTTCAGGTATGAAAAGGCATGTTACTACTGAGCAGAACTGTAGCCTTCTGATCATGAACAACTATAATATAAAGCAGAGGAATAATCGACTGCTTAAATCATCGAAGGGAACAATGATAAATCAGCATACAGCAGGAGATCTGAAGGTAACATGAAGCAGATTGAGACATGGAGAAGGAAGAAAAGTGAACACACCCATTCCAGAAGAAGCTTCTGCGTTTCTCCCCAGCCAGGCCTCGCGCTGCTTCTGCCGCTAACTATTTCAAGGATGAGAATCCCAAAACTGTACACATCAGCCTTCATAGTTAACGGCCCTCCCATAGCATATTCTGGTGCTAGATAACCACTGCAGAGGAAGAAGAAAACGAGAGGTTGGATTTTCTTTTCATTTGATTTACAGCATCTAATCTAATCAGAACTGAATTTCCCACAAGGCCAATGAATCTGAGACTCGAAAGGTTTCTCGAAGTGACAAAAAGGAAGAATGCCGGATGACAGAATTTAAGCATCAATTAGGAGTTCCAAGGACAACTTACGTTGTTCCAGCTATTCTCGTACTAATATGAGTGATATCATCTGGAAAAAGTTTGGCCAACCCAAAGTCTCCAATCTTTGGGTTATACTCTTTGTCAAGAAGGATATTACTAGCTTTAATGTCTCTATGAACGATATGTGGCGTGAGTTCTTCATGAAGGAAAGCAAGGCCCTTGGCAATACCCAAGCAAATCGCTGATCTTTTCCCCCAGTCCAGTACGATACTATTTGTATTCTGCGAACCTGAAAAGTAAATAAAAGTACTATCATGTTAAGAATTATCTTCAGTTCCACATCTAAAACTAAAACTTGTGAAAAACTTACCCAGCAAAGTGCGATCGAGGCTAATGTTTTCTACATATTCATACACTAACATTCGGTTAGCTCCAACAGCACAGCACCCTATCAACTCTACAAGGTTCGGATGCTGCACTTTTGATAAAGTACCGATCTCATTTAAAAATTCTTGCATTCCTTGCTTTGATTGAGCAGAAAGTGTCTTCACAGCTACTTCTCTGCCGTTTTTAAGGGTCCCCTAGGAATATTGGAAGACCAAATTAAGTAAATGGTACAATAAAACTTGAAATGAGAAGAAGAATATGCATCGTATATATTTAATAGAAGAATGAAAACTTGGAGAATTGAGCTAGTTATTTTATGGAGGAAAAAAAAAAGCAAAACAAATTATTGTTGCAAGTTGCAAATGATGGTTTATGCTCTTCAAGAACATTTTAAATTCATGAGCTAAATTGAACTCTGCTTCAAGGCACTATAAGAATCTACGATATTCTATAGTCTAGAAATTGCGCCGTAATTATCCCCATGCATCTGTTTTGGATTCATGAAGGTGAAATTTCTCAATGACATAGGAAATTATGTTCACGTAACGTCATAACCTAACAAGTCTAGATTAAGAATAATCCAGGTTGGTTGTCAAATAGACAGTTTTGGATATTCCATTCTACAGATTTTGACACATCTTGTTTTGTGGCAGACTGGCCATGAAGTAACCAAACCTCTGTTGTCTTTTGATGACCTTTAGCAATCGCATAACCTTGAGAAAGTTCAAAGCATAATGTTTGCAGCAATTTTCATATACAAACATACTAAAAATATAGAAATTCTTGTCACCTTGTATACAGTCCCAAAACCTCCTCTCCCAATCTTGTTGGTTGAATGAAAGTTGTTTGTAGCTGATCTTAATGTATTATATGAGAAATGGTTAATATCACGAAGCAAAACCCCTAGCAGAGCAAAAAAGAAGAGCAACAGCAAAAAGAATACGTGATGTGAAGCCAAAATATAAAGTAGAGATACAACATAAAGGACAAAATGAGGAGGCAAAAACACAGACAATAAACCAACTAGCTGAAAGCCTGAAATTACATTTCTGCTAGCACCATGGAAAATTTCACTAGTTTAAAATACATTTCAACCTCCATCCAGCTTCTGAGGAAGGCACTACAACTACACCTAATCAACTTTTATGCAAATGGCAATAAAAACTTCTGTACCATAAACTTGAACCGAAAGAGCAAGTTACTGGAAGATAACAGAGAGATAATCATCATCTAGTGGTTGCAAAGGTTGGGCTCGCCCACTATTTGAAATTGAAAACAGCAAAGCACTGAGGCAGAACTGATACGTTGGACTCTGTAAGCTAAAAGCAGATAAATGTTTATAAATGCTAATCAAAATTGCAACCACGCTGACATTATCCGAGAAAAAGGGACTGATTATGAGCTAAAATTCAATTTCAATTCTTGGAAATCAATAATTTCTAAAGTTTAAAAGAACGGAATTGTAGCAGAAACTGGAACAGCTTTCCAAACAAGAAAATTATCAAGATATAACTGAATTGAACTACAAATCTTGCATTTCCAGACTAGCGAAAGACCTAACATCGCAGTAAAGCAAACAACCGAGATGAAATGCTTACCTTCCATGCCATGATGAGACTCATCGGTACTACCACTCCCTTTAGAACCAAAACAGCTACACATCATATCTCAAGCCTGCCTTTTCCCCGTCTAATCTGCTTTCCCAATAGCATAGTAGTTTATACCTTCCAACGACCAAAAAGAAAAAAGATCAGAGAAGACAACAAAAATTCAATTATCATCAAAAGAGTAGTTCCGCAGTATAATTCATCGACTCAAAAAATCAAAGAAGAAAGGAAATTATTGACTCGTAAAGTCGTAAATTAAGAAGTAATCGACGATCATTATTCATTGCCTCTTTGAAATAACAAAACAAGCTAGTTTGGAAATCTGAAACTGAAAGAGACCTCAAAAATCGATTTTCAAGTTAAGAATTTATACTTATACGTAAATGAATAAATAAATAAATGAATAAATAAAGTAGGAAGAAAACGTTGGAGAAGATTAATTTGGTCCAAAAAGTACTATTAATTTGGTCCAGAAAGCGAGAAATGGTACGCTTGTCATTTGGATTAAAAAATTCATGGTCTGGCCTGCATTTTGTTCGGACATTAGAGTCTGACGGTGACGTTTTTGCGTGCCAGACTATTTCCCTTTACATTGACTTGACGTTCCGAGGTTTCTTTCACACCATTGCTATGGAGGTTTAACCTTCTCTGTAGATTCACCATTGCAGAGATTTAAACTCCATTTTCTACATGGAATTTGTTAAATTAATGATTTGGAATAATAAAAACACATTCTGGTAATTAATTGCTAATTGGTATTCATAAACAAAAATAAATCGACATTTATCAACTAATCCGCCATTGTTGATGGATGAGGTGTTTGCAACTCATTGGTAATGTAGTGAGGTTGGCCATAAATCACAATTTATAGTTGACCAATGCCAAGTAAAATATCTATTGCCCGTGTTTGAAATGCTTCCACCTCTCCTTAGCCTGTTCATAAAAATTAGCTTGTATTTTGTATTTATAAATTAATTTGAATTTATAAATATTAAAAATTTTAAATAATTAAGTATTTGATTAAAAATTTTATAAATAACTGATAAGTAGATGAAGTGTTCTAAAAAAATTAAATATAAAACAAACAGATTGAGCTTATTTTTAAGCTTATAAATTGAGCTTATTTCATTAATTATATAATAATATGGAATTTTAATTAAGATTTATCAAACTAATTGAAATGATATTTTATATAAGGAATGAATTTAAAAAACATGGATAAATACATAATATATTGATGTGATATAAATAAATAGCAATAATTAATTATTATTTAGATGAATCATAATTTGATATTGATAATTATTTTGATTTGAGATGTTAGTCACATATTTTGATTAAATTAATGTGATTTGTTGAAAATTGTATTGATTATGTCATACAAAATATATAAATATGATATTATTTATATTTAGGCAAAAATAACTGTTGATGTGGTCCATGATTGGCATCCTACGTGCATGCATCGAATTTTGAAAAGATTTCCAATTGAATAAGTGGGAAATAAATTAGTTTATTACCGAGTTTTCCACGAACGTCCCTCCCCTTGCAAAAGGTGAAAAGCTAGCAATTATTTATTCACAGATAAACCAAATAACTTGTTAAAATATATAATTCACAGCTGGAGTCGAGGAGAGCTGACTTTCAGAATTCAACTTTTGTCAAATGTATTGACCCATTAGAACTTTCCTAGTTGTCTTTATTTGTCGACCCTCATCTGCTTGTAATGGCCTGCAATTTTCTTTAAAAATATATAAACAATTTAATATTTAAACAAGGCCATTAAATACAATAAGAAAGGAAAACTGCTTTATTCGGGTTGGAAACGGTGAGGACATGAGCCCTATCTTTCTTCCGTCCGAATTGGGGATCATTTAAGAAAGAAAATTCAATATTCAAACCTTATATTAATTATAATTCCGTTAGATAATACATACAAAATAATGGCATGAGTGGCCAGCTGGCTGCGTGCAGGTGGAGTCGATATCCGGTAGTCTATAAATTTGGGCATTAATAGAACTTTTTCTAAAATAAGGGTATTAGTGTAATTTGCCAATTTTATGATATCAGCGTTTCGGGAACCAATATGAGCCAAGGTTCAAAGCAGGCCAAGGCTTAGCCCAATCATGTATTGAAAACCCAAATCCCAGTAGTTACAAGAACAGCTGCACTGCAACCGACTGCAATCTACAATGAATCCCTGGTAAAATGCTGAGTTGTCCTTCTGCAAATTAAGACCTCGACAAACGACGCAAGCCTGCTCTTGAGGAAGTTTGAATCTCTGATATTGCAGTCACTGATTTCGAAAATTTGATAGCAATAGGCACATCGACAGAGTCATGAGCACGCCACCAGGGGGAACGCACTCGTTAGCCTTTCGAGTGATGAGGCTAAGCAGGCCATCGTTCCACGTGGAGGCGCCATTCCGAGTGGACCCCACAGATCTCATCGTCGGAGAAGACATCTTCGACGATCCAATTGCTGCTTCTCGGATTCCTCCTCTCATCGATGTCTCCGATAAATCTGATCTCAGCTATCGCACTAGATTCCTCCTCCAGAACCCTTCCGATTCTTTCGGTCTCACTGGCCTCCTTGTCCTCCCTCAAGCCTTCGGGTATTATGTCATCTCTTATCCTCTTTTTAGTTCTGTTTCTTTTTTTTTTCCTTTCTAATTCTTTTATTTGTTCTTTTTTAAGAGCTATTTACCTGGGAGAAACGTTCTGCAGCTATATTAGCATAAATAATAGTTCTAACTTTGAAGTTAGGGAAGTTATTATCAAGGTGAGTTACTTTTTGTTTGTTTGTTTGCAGTTCAAGATTACTTGTTTATGTTACACATAAAATCTTCAATTAAAATGTAGGCAGAAATTCAAACAGAGAGGCAGAGGATCCTCCTTTTAGACACGTCTAAGACACCTGTTGAGTCGATTCGTGCTGGAGGTCGTTATGATTTCATTGTTGAACATGATGTTAAGGAACTTGGAGCTCATACGTATGTTGATTTTAATTTGTTCTTGTCAATCACAAATTATGTAAACTGTTCCTTTGATTTGAATCTTTCATGACATCACAACTTTTCAGATTGGTCTGTACTGCACTTTACAATGATGGTGATTGCGAACGTAAATATCTTCCACAGTTTTTCAAGTTCATTGTTGCCAATCCACTTTCTGTTAGGACAAAGGTATGCTAATTTTTTTGCGTGAATCTTTGTGCGTGAAAATGCAACCATTTCAACATGTTCTGATGCTGCATCAGATTGACCGGAAGTTAATACTTCTTTAATATGCTCTTTCTTTTCTTTCTAATTGTGCAGGTCCGTGTGGTCAAGGTATGTTCAGCTTGACTACATTTTCGGTATTGTAAGTTTATGATTCTTTCTGGAGACTTCTGTTGACAGTTGTAAATTCACTATTGAAAATATACATGCATGGATTTAGCTAGAACATTTGCCGTTAGGTTTAGATTTTGTCATGTTTGAATTTCATAGGCTCTGTAATTTTTTCTTATTGTACAAAGTTGATGGTTTTCAAGTTATCAAGAGTTTAAAGGAAATGTTAATAGAGTTAATTGATCCATCTTACTTAAAATGTTTGTATTGCTATGATTCAAATATTTTTTTGAGAAAGTCATTAATGAATTGTACAATTTAGTTCATGTTCACATCCATTGAAATGAATGGACATCAGTCGTCATTTCTGTAACTTCTATATCTTCCATCTCAGGAAACTACGTATTTAGAAGCATGTATTGAAAATCATACAAAAACAAACCTTTATATGGACCAAGTTGAGTTTGAGCCAACTCAATATTGGAGTGCAAAGATTCTAAAAGCTGAAGAAGGCCAGTCTGATAGTGATTCCCCAACCAGGTTGGCGCAGATGTGTTATCTGGAATAAGTATTACTAATTTAGAGTTTTTTCTAAATCAGTGCAATTGATTGTACTGCATTATTGTTTTTGTTTCACTCAAATGTCGATAGGGAGACATTCAAGCCCCCTGTTCTCATTAGATCTGATGGAGGAATTCACAATTACCTCTATCAATTGAGATTGTCTTCACATGGTGCTGTGCAAAGTAATGTCCTTGGAAAGCTTCAAATAACATGGAGAACAAATTTAGGTGAACCAGGTCGCCTGCAGACACAGCAAATTCTTGGTTCTGTGAGTGCTTCAAAAATCAATGCTAGAGAGCTTATTTCTATTTTGATGCACCCTTCACATACATTGTCTAGAAGAAATGTTCTTCACTGGTCTGTTACGTTAATAGTTTTGTTTTGTCCTACATGTTGTTTATTTGTTGCATATAACGTATGACCGAGGAGTGCGTGGCTGGGGAATAGCTGGCTTTCCATTAGAGTGGACATAATATGATTACAGCTGACAATTTACTGAAATGTTAATGGGAAGCTGTTACAGTCTTATGATTCAGATTCATACAGTTCTCTTACCTGCTATTATATGCATTTTAGTCCTAGTTGGATGGGATTGATGTGGTACTTACTATCTGATACCTTCTTTCTGTAGCCCATGACACGTAAGGAGATTGAATTGTGTGTTGCGGAGGAGGTTCCATCTGTCATCACCCTGGATAAACCCTTTTTGGTAATTATAGTTCAATTTGTAAACTCTCTAAAATGTACATATACATTTTTGTGAATGGGAAAGGTTTGAATTTATCTTGCAGCATACTGTATGCAAAAAGATGCGTCTTTTTAGGGTGGTTTTCATTTTTTCATCTCAATCCAGAGGTTCATTTTAAATAGTTGTCTTGCAGCACCTTTTTTTTCCTCAGCATCGCTCACTTCAGTAGCTGCACTGCGAATACCATTTCCTCAATTCAATCCACACACTCACCGAAGCAAATTAGTTGCTGCTGGATTCATCTTTTTTATTGTTAACTCCAATTGTTATATCATTCTATGCAGCCTCTAGTTTATTCTGTATGTTGCTGGGATAGTTGATTGATTTCAGAACTGAATCAGTCAGATTTTTGCAGGTGCATTTGAAACTCACTAACCATACAGAGAGAGAATTGGGCCCGTTTGAGGTTTGGTTATCCCGAGACGATTCTCCTGAAGAGAAGGCTGTTATGATTAATGGTCTCCAAGCAATGGTAATGCTTTTGGATTGTATGTGTTCAAGCGCTTGCATTGCCAAGTCTCCCGCAATTTCCCTTTTTTATCACTTTTTCTTTGGCAGAAACCAATTATTGCCAATCATATGGGCTAGGAAAAACACAAATTTGCACTATTCATGTTAATCTGTTGGAATTTTTTCAGGTTCAGAATGATTACCTGGTGTATTTTGGTGATTGATTTTGGAATGTGCATGTTTACGAGGAAACTTCTATATTTTGATCATTGATTTGCAAAGTCCATAAGGATTTTTACCCTTCTGTTTTACTGATGTGGATGTGGTGTTTCTACAGGAATTATCACAGTTGGATGCATTTGGAACCACAAATTTTCACCTGGTATGAAAAACAATCTTAACATTGAAGACTTTCGTTACCTTATGTTGCTGGTTTTGGATCTGGTTGTGTAAGTTGATTACGGATTATAGTTGTGGCCTTACAATTGGTTAATTCAGGATGCTACATAGTAATAGTAAAATTGTTTTAGTGCATGCAGAGTGCTTGAGCAATCTTCTTGAATGTTCAGAATTCTTGATGTTGGACAATGTGATTTCTGCAGAACTTGATTGCCACTAAACTTGGGGTTCAGAGAATAAGAGGCATTACGGTGTTTGACAAAACAGAGAAGAAAACATATGACCCACTGCCTGATGTAGAGGTTAGTTTTTGTGGTGATAGTTTATGCTTCACAGAGGATCTAAAGATCGTTGGCCATATTTAGTATCTCTTGCCCTTGATATTATTTGTTGTGAAATAATTAGCATTTTTCAGTACGTAGATTCTGATATGCAAATAATTAGCATCTCTCTGCTATTTACCGGTTTAACTTCTCATGTTACAGATTTTTGTGGATGTGGATTAGATGAGTTATAGTTCATGGTGGTCGGATGATCAAGTGGAAGTTGAAGGTGTCATTGAACGCATAATCTATCAAGTTAAGTTGGATGGCAAATTTTTATGCTCCGGCTCTTTTTGGTTGGTGAGGAGTACTCAGATTACTTGTATTAATTCGTGTTACAGTAGCAGGCCCTCTTGACAAGTAAATGGTAAATACTAATATAATGCCTTTTACATTGTTAAGTAAATCATCTGTTGGTTTTTTTAGTTGGTGAGAAATAGAAAAATGTATTGAAGCTTCAGTTGGCTTTAACATGATGCTCTAAACATAAATAATGTAAGGAGGATACGTTGACCATCAGCAGAAGTTCCAGAGATTTGCTTTTCTCATATTACATAAACAAAAGAAATATAACAAGAAAATACAAAATGAAACAAACGGAAGAAATATCTGATGTCATACAGGCATGTCGGATTAGGTGACTATATCTCATGATAGGCTCTGAGAACCGCTCAACGCCCAATTTACTTCGCTACCTACACGTGGCATGCTACCAATTCTAGACTGTTTATCAACCTTGAAGTCAGCTCCACACATTGCTCCTTCACTATCAATTCTAGGCATTGCCTTCATTTTGCTCATTGGATGTTCGAAGCTCGTCAACCCTTGTGCAGTGTGGAACATGCACCCTGATGGGAATGCTGCAAATGACTTCCCACAGCTTCTTTTAATCACCTCCAAGTTGTCCGATATCACCACCGAACCATCAGCCGCAATGCCCCAGTATAGGCTTACACCTCCATTTGCACCCTGCCACCACCAAATACATTCCTCTGTCAGCATAAAATTTTTCAAAAGTGTACTTTTTTTTTTCTCTCAATTCAAAATAAGAGAGATAATAAGAAGGTTACCAGGGCAGTGAAGACATGGCCAGCTTTGATGTCATAGACCACAAATCCGAAGGTGCCGTCTAGATCCTTAAGGACCTGGTGTGGTGGGTACGGCCCACGGTCACGTAGGGTCTTGTAAGCTTCGATTACAAGCATGGCTTCATTGGTTCCTTTTGATAGACCGTATTGTCTAATCAAGCTGCATAGATTGTTCAAGCTCCCCAAAAAAATGCAGTACACATCATCCAACCCACAAAACAACCTGCAATCCAAATCATAACACCGCAAAGAAATCACCCTCAGGATTCCAAACTTAGCCGATTCAGGAGTAATCGTTACCTTAACTCAGTCCAGCATATCGAATAATCCCAAGTATTATCTATTCCAACAATTTTATTTCTGGATCGGGCATTTCGATTTCAGATCAATTGAAAAAGAGAGACAGAAATTGTACCTCTGATGAAGTAAGAGAGGACTTTTGGGAGGAACGTAGGCGAAGGATGCGGAATCTCCGAAGGAGATTGAGAAAGCATTGCCAGGATCAGAAGATGCAAAATCTTGGAGAAAGTGTTGAGGAAGCTTATGAGGCTTGTCAGATGCTGGGCTGTTCAGCTCCTGAGGTGGATTCACTATCCCTTTCTTGAATATTGCCAACATTATATCTCTCTGCAAATAAACTCCTCCCTTCCTCAAATCTTTAACAAGTCCAAACGAGAAATTCAATCAAACTGTGAGTTGATTTAGCAAGGAGTTGGAAAAGCAGTGGTTTGGCTTACTCTATATATAGATTCAACCTCTGATAGGCATGACGTGGCAGCTTTATCCAAAACTCCTAACTGAACCCATGGAACACGCGCCATCGTGCGTGGGTTAGATTAAAAACTTCCTTTTTGCTGGGTATTTGTCCATTAAAAGGATAATTAAAATATTAATGATAGATTTATCGAAAAAAAGTAATCGTAACACACAACTTATCCAAGTTATATCTAAAAATAGAATATATATTTAATTAAATATAACACCAGTTCACCTAATCAAGAAAATAATTGAAAAAGCCTGCTGATTCCTTAAACGAAGGATATAATACTATTTAAGTCGTAATAGTCAAAGGATCTTATCCAGAAACAGAAGTCGAAAAGCTGGTTACTCAGAGCTCGTGAGAATGATCCGACTCAGTTGGATCTTACTTTAATTATGACGTCAGGGGGTTGGCTGGGGAAGTTCGGTTAGCCTAAATCAATGGGCTCGGCCCGTGAAGTTTGTCCAACCCAATACCAATCGGCTTAACCCAAATTCTTATGGGGTAATTTGTTTAGGCTAAAGCTTTCACTTTGGGCATAAACCCTCAGGATTGGCACATCGCCCGATCCTCTCCTCATCATGTCCGCTTATGTTTTTTGGGATATTATTCTTATTTTTGATTTGCGTTATGTTGCAAACCGTGCATGAAGAGGATGATCCATTTGACGTATATAGTTTGAATTTCATTTCTTAAATATCATATTTCATACATCTATTAAAAAATAAAACACGATAATATTTTACAAAATCACTTACTCACTGTATAATAAATACTTTTTATCTCCAAAAAATATATACACGATCTAAAAACTCTTATATACATTTCGTTTAATATCTTTCTTTCTTATAAATATTATAATATAAATACTATGATTTAAATTTATTTTAGCCAACTCTGCTACAGTTATCAAGTATATGAATGCCAAAATATTATCCAACTACCGTACCGTAATATATAATGAGGCCCACATCGCACGGACATGACCCAACACAAAACCTAATCTTAACTCTGGTCTTGTCCTTTCCCTGTCAGTCTCGGCGCCATGACATCATGTCCTTTCATTATTAATGGAAACCAAACGCGGGATCTATAAGGAGTGGACGAGAGACCTACACGTGTCATTTTGGTTGTACGTGGTGCACCGCCCTACCCATCCTTCAATGGTCTTATTTAAGTGCTCTGTATAATGTCATATACCTTTCATGATCAACGTCGTACTCGAAATGGCAAAGAGCATTTACACATATTATATACATGCATTTGCTCAGAAGAAGAACGTTTACGCCTATAATAAATTGTTTGCTACGATTCTTTCAGTCGAATTTTATCATCATTAATTGTCATGAGAGATCTCAAATTGTGTTACGAAAATGACTTGGGTTGGGTCGAGGACTAACTAACAAATAACTGATCATGCTATTGCAATAGAATCCCATACGTAGAGAAAAAGATATTTCCACAAATTAATCGCCTGTTTTTAGTATCTTTTTGTGCCAACGGCCATCGACCAATAAGGGAGCCCAAAGATCACGACCTTTCCTTTCATCAGACCGTGCCTTGCATTGAAATGATAGAAGAGGGAACCCAAATAATGATCGTATGATCATATTATTTCCATCCTCATCGATGGGATTTTAGGGATTTATTTTCATGGAGAGAGAGAGCTTTACAAAAATATCTAACAGCAGAAAGCGAGCCACGCGCCCAACTCTATCTATATAATAAAGCACACACACATATCGCACCTAACAACATGTCCCGCCCGCCACACCGTACGGCGTCGCTTTCGCCAATGTCTAATCAGACTGAGCTGGCCACCTTAATACGCGAAGGCATTTTTTAAAACAACATGCAATTAATAGCGGCTGAAGGTGTCGCTTTCGGTTGCTATACTGGCAACAAATAGCGCTCACAAAAGCTTTAATACAGCTTGCAGATTATACGGCGGGTGGTAGTGTTCAAGTGGACTAGGTCGGACCATTTTGATACAGGTCGATGGATATACATAATTAAGACCATACAATTGAGTTACGTTATTTATAGCTCGTGTCTTACACTGTAGAAGTTGTTTGTGATGCATTAGAAGTTACGTAGAGCCGACTACGAGGGACATTCATGGGCCTAATCATCTACCAATTTTTTGTGACAAAAATTCCCAGACATGACCATCACTCACCCAACCCATGTCTATTACCAATTTCCTAACTTATATATACCAAGAAAATGACCTCCGCACGTGATGGCGACTTATGAAATATAATACCATACCCATCTGATCCTAATCGAATCTACGGGCATGATTTCCTGTAATTAATAAATCACTAACTAGATTAATTAAGTAAAACATGTTTAAGACTCATAACATGTAATTCCCATTAATATAAGTAAATGATCTCTCTTAATGGCTTCTTAATTAATTATTTGCTCAACTTACTACCCAAGTAGAGGGGTTCGATTCATTTGAAACTCCAACGACTCATATTTGTTTTCACATAAATAATAATAATAATAATGAAACAAAATAAAAATTCATAGAGTTAATCACTGACGGACATAAGGCAGCCAGGCTGGCCGTGGCCCACGATCCGGAACGAAAGTTTTTTTGAATGTAATTTATTTATCTGGATAAATTTAATAAATCCTTAAGAATTAATTTGTTTTAATATTGACAGAGTTTTGTTATTTATTTATTTATTTGGTTAAAAAAAACTGAACGAGTGCGCAAAAATAGAATTTTTTTCTTGAAAATAACTGTATCACACGTTGATCATCAATAAGGATGACCGATGAACGGCAGGATGACAGTTCACATAAATGCACGCGTTTGGACTCTTTGGTCAAACATCCTCAAATTAGAAATTATTGATTAGAAACAGATTCTGTAAAATTCCTCTGAGGCCTCCGGATAAAGCAGTAATTCCATAAAATGACCGGGTACGCCGGTGAAAGTTCGCCTATAAATACACCGCAAGAAGATGAGGTCTTCCTCTGCCAAAGATTCATTGCTAGCGTCCTCCATCTGCTCCGCCGTCTCCATCCACCGCCTTCGATTCTCAAGGGAGGAAAAAAAAAAAAAAAGAAAAATTCTTCTGTTAGTTACATTTCTCTAGAAAGTTTTGTTCTCGAATCTTTACTCTCTCCCCCTCTTTAGAGTCTGAAATTTTCTGTGCATGGCAGTTAGTCTCTTAGCTCTCGAGGTATCTGACCTATGCCTTGGAAAACCCGCTCTGAGGTCTCTTTCGGCATCTTCAACCGTCGCTGAAGCTTTCTCGGCTCTCAAAAGATCCGACGACCCGTATTTGAGTGTATGGAGCTGTAATCATTATCATCATAACAGCGCTTCTTCTAGATCTAAATTGGTGGGGGATGTTAATGTTAATGAATGTCGATGCATTGGTAAAGTTTGCATGGTAAATGTCATATGTTTCTTGAGTAAAGAAGAGAATTTGAAAAATCTTGGAAACGCTCTTCAGGAACCTGTCTCTGTTCTTGTTTCTAAAAATTCTGGAGTCGTCATACATTTGGAGCCTCACGCAAGGTTTGCAGAATTGACTCAATATTTTTATTTTCTTATAATTTTTTTTATTTGGGGTTTGTAATTGTTTCTTCTTTTCAAACGTTCAGGGATTGTTTAGAAAGTGTAGAAGTTCCGCTCAGAATGAATCAATTTCTCATGTGGGAAATCATTTTTCCAGTTTAGGGACCATTTTTAGGAAACCAGTTTACAGACCATTTTGATAGTCTGTAAACTATTTCAAGTCTTTCTTTCAAGAATCGATTAATTCTCCTGATTATTGGATTATTTGGGAACAATTGTGGATTTCGGTAGCTCATGAATTCCTTCTTGCTGTGAATTTTCAGGTTCTAGATTAATGATCTTTAATGGAAAATAAAGTTCACCTGAAAAAAGGGATAAAGAAAACACCGCACTTGGCATTTGTAGTTAAAAAAGCAGAGAGATACGATGTTAGTTGTTAAACCGACCAAATAACTACATGTCTAACGCCCTGTAATAGGATTTCTTTTCACAACTTTTACATAACTCGAAATTCCTGATAATCGAATCTGATGGGTTTCTATTATCTTGTTTCAGCTTGTCAGAGGCCATTGATCTCATTGTTGAAGGTGCACAGAACTTGGTGATACCAATTCATAGCCCCTTTACGAGGAAAAAGCTGATTCACAGGACCTCATCTAACTCAACCCTCCACAACAATCGTGAATACTGTTGGCTGACCCAGGAAGATATAATTCGCTATCTTCTTAACTGCATCGGTCTCTTCTCGCCCATTTCCAACCAGACAATTGAGTCTCTTAACATCATTGATTTCAAATCGACCCTTGCTGTATGCTATGATGAGCCTGCCTCATCTGCATTGCCTTTGATCCCTCAGTCACTAGCCAACCAAACTTCTGTTGCCGTCCTCGACGCAGAAGGCAAGTTAATTGGCGATATTTCGCCTCAGACATTGAATTCTTGTGATGAGTCGGTGACTGCTCTAATTGCTACACTTTGTGCTGGGGAGTTGATGGCTTATGTAGATTGCAGCGATCCACCAGAAGAATTGGTGAGACTGGTGAAGGAAAGATTAGAGGAGAGAAATTTAGGCTCAGCCCTTGAATTGATGGAAGAAGAATCGATAATTTCATCATCATGTTCATCGTATTCCTCCTCTTCAGACGAGGAGTTCGGACTAGGCAAGAGTGGAAGTTTTCGCGGCCATTCAACAAGAGTGGCAGGGAGAACAGATGCAATTGTGTGCTTTCCGTGGAGCTCATTGGTGGCAGTAATGATCCAGGCAATTTCTCATCGTGTGAGTTATGTCTGGGTTGTTGAAGAAGATGGAACGTTGGTTGGAATCATTACCTTCACAGGAATGATGAAGGTCTTCCGAGATCGTTTGAAGTCGATGATTTAGGGAATTCAAAATAATTTCAGATACGAAGAAATGCCAAAACTATTGAGAAATCGATATTACATTAAATAAATCTGCTTCTTGTTGTCATTGATTCTCTGTGTTAACTTATGGAAATGGATTGTGTTGAGTTCCATCTACGCTATGGAACTTAATCCCCCTGTCTAATTTAGAGGAGGAATTAATTGAAAAGGTGTAATCAGGGGATTATGAATGTCACGAGTTCAATCTCTGTAAAATTATACGGAAGACGCTTCCTGATTTCTATGAGATGAGGCTCTCATAACAATTTCGCAGTCTGCTCTTTACTTGCTCCATTCCGAAGAAGCATCATTTTACGTGGTTGTAGTTGAGACTGCATCAAACAAACTGCCTTTCTAGGGGCTACTGCTTCTGCAATCTTCTCTCTATCCTCCCCCGTCTCATTTCTAATGATAAAGCTGCTTGCATACATCTTGAAGCAAAGCTATTCCGTTATTTTTGCAATTTAATAATCAATTTAAACCCTAAATAAGAAATAACCAATTATATCAAAACATACGATCAATACAAAAAGAACCAAGTTAATCTCCCTTCCCTTGTGTTGCTGTTGCTTTGTATCTTCTCTTTTTTATTATTGTGAGCAGGTATTGCTGTGCATCTATCTCTCACCACCGCCACTTCAGCCCACAACCTGCCAGCCTTATTCACCCATTCCTCTCGATCACCATACTCCTCATAAATTTAAAATTAAAAAAAATATATATCATTTAATAATTCTATTTTAAAATTTTATTATTTTTAATCAAAATAATTTTTATAATTCCTAAAATAATTCTTAAAAAAATAAATCTATAAAATTAATTAAATTTATTTCTTCTGCTCTTTTCTTTTATTGTTGTTGCTTCCTGCTTCCTCTTCATCATCTTTTTTTTCTTCTTTTTTTATTCCTCCTATCCTCATTTTCTTTATCATTCCTTTTTTAAATCTAATTTATTTTATTTTTATTTTTAAAATTATTTTTTATATAATATAATATAATTTTTTAATTTTTATTATATTTTTGTTTGTTTATTTTTATGGTAAATATAAACAAGTAAATATATACCATAACGTTTATTATATAGTATATATATAATATATATGATATATATGGTATATATTTATTTATCATATAATATGAAAAAAAAATTTAAAAATAATAAAAAAGATAAAATTTAATCTAAGGTAAAAATATGAATAAATAATCAATTTCATATAAGTATAAAGAAAGGAAGGAAGAATAAGAGGAAGAAAAAAAAACGAATGAGAAGAATAAGAAATATCATATAAAGAAAAAAAAACAGTAACAGATGTAAATAACGAAAATAAAGGAAGAAGAATAAATAACATGGAGGAGAGTAAGAAAACATGAGGGATAATGGAAGAAAATAAAGAATACGCATTTAGAAAAAAATAAAAATAAAAATAAAAATATAATTTAATTAAAAAAAGTACAATATTTTAATAACATAAATTTAAAATATCACAAACCTTATAATTTCCCCAAGCTGAGCTTCAAACAACCATACAAGTCGATGTTTTGGGCCTTAGCCCATTAATGCTCAACCTGTAATTTTTCTCTCTTAAGATGTTAATTCAAATACTATAATGTACAAGGATGAATAAATAAATAAATTGAATCGATGGAATTTGATTTAATTTTTAAATCCAAAAATTTGGATATGAGAATTAATCCAAATAAAAAAAAATAACACGGCTAAGGGATAAAATCTGGTCGGTATGATCGAAAAGAAAAAGGGTCATCATCTCAACTATGTTGTTAGAAATGAACTCTTACTAACTTTTAAAAACATATATATATGTATACATAGGCGGATTCGAACTGGCGACCCCTGAACTACAATTGTGCAGCCTAATTTCGGAGAAGGTTCTGGGAGTCTCGTGTAACAAGAACGAGACCACAGCAGCCTCCATAGAAATTTCATTATTATTATTATTATTGATTATTTTGGACAATACAGGTTTTAGAATGATGATGAATGAAGCATTTAGTAATAATTTTTATACGTTTGGCGAAAGAGAATAGGGGCCATATTATTATAATAAATATATATATATATATATATATATTAACAGCGGGGACCATATTGAAAGAGACAGAGCAATTAATATTTATCGTCAAAAATCATCAAAAATCATATACTAAAGTTAGAGTAGTAGGTTACATAGTAATCATGTTATTATTG
Source organism: Dalechampia spathulata (assembly GCA_948192965.1). Classification (NCBI taxonomy): domain Eukaryota; kingdom Viridiplantae; phylum Streptophyta; class Magnoliopsida; order Malpighiales; family Euphorbiaceae; genus Dalechampia; species Dalechampia spathulata. The sequence continues at coordinate 17,217 of CANYBF010029862.1, read as the reverse complement.
TAATTTGTCAATGGTGGAAACAATTTAATAATATCCATATCATGCTGGGGACCTAACCCACATCCTCACCCCCACCAGCTGCCCACCTCCCTCACCTACAGGCTCCTTCTCTAACTCCCCGCCGACGAACCCTTTTTGACCTTTTTACCACCGTCCTGCTGCCGGGAAATAGGATTAAAATTACCCTGGTCTGAGAAGTCAACTGGTTCAATAATTGTAATTACACAACAGGTAATAGAAAAGAAGCAGACTTCTCACCATTATCTTTAGTTAATGTGAGGGATTTATGCATTATTAATATTAATTAAGACGGGTTAGGTGTATGGAGCAGAAATGATATATCCATTCCTTTCATTATGCTTATATTGTCATAGTTTGGTACAAAACAAAATAGGTATAATCATAGTAATATTTCTCAATAAATTAATGAAAACAAATAAGACCAATATAATGATGTAATTATATTAAAAACTATATATGATGCATTAGATATTCCGTGCCCAATAAGATTATTGATGGTCCGTTGGAAATAAAGTTGCCTTTATATGAACGCTTCAAATCTATTGGACTTGATAGTAACATTAATAAGATCAAATATTACAGAGAATTAGTTTAATTTTAATCGAATTATAGGAGTTTGTTTGTTGATTCAAAAAAAAAAGAAAATTACAAGTGGCAGACAGACACTCCATTTAATGGATAAGGCGGAAAATGGTTATTTATTTATTTATTTATTTTTGTTTATGTATGCTTTTCCTATTACTCTTATCGCAAGTATGTATTTATTTCAACTCTGAACACCACGTCCTTTTCTCCTATCCACGTGTCCTTCTCCTTCTTCTTTTTCCATCCGCCCCTCCTCTCCTCTCCTCTCTTGCAGAGAAATTATAAACACTCTCGCCAGGGAATTGAAGAGATTAATCGACATATAGAAAAGCATTATTCAATTGGGTTTGTGGGTTTGCTGCTGCAGAATTTGATTGTTTTGATTTCTCTTGAGGAGTTATGTACTACGCTGCTTCTATGCGAAAATCATTTAAAGACTCTCTCAAAGTTCTTGAAGCTGATATTCAACATGCTAATACCCTGTACTTCTTTCTTCTTTTAACTTTCATTTTTTACCTCGTGTCTGAGCTTTTTTTTTTTTCCCCTTTTTTCTGTTTTGATTCTTTACAGAAAGTTCTGATATATTTTTTTAATGAATGCTATTCTTAATTGCCGGTTGAATTGGAATTTGTTTCGAAACCTTTATTGTTTATACATCTCTGGATTATTTGTCAGTCAAGATGCGAAGCTTTCATTCTTCATTTAAAATCTGCTGCCATTATATTATTATTATTATTATTATTATTATTTTATTGTATACTCTCTCTCTTTTTTCCTCGACTCCTGTAACCTGTTGTTACTGTTGTAAATTTGCGATGGTTCAAGTTTTGTGCTTAAAATTGATCCATACCTTGAATATTGAGATAAATTATGATTCTTATGTTAAAGTTTTTATCTTTACTGCTATTTCTGTGCCTCTTCTAGCTTTTTAATTGTGTCCAATCAGTATACAACTCGTAACAGGATGCCCTTGCATCCTTCAGATGATTCACTTTTGTTCAGGCAATTAGTACAATTAGGATTCCCTGTGTTCGTGTTTGATTTCATATTGTTTTTTTTATTTATATAATTTGTCAGTTCTTTTGGGGTCCGCGGGCACTGTCCGTATATATTATCCTTCTTATCATTCGGTCTTCCAGATTAATTTCAGTCATAGCACAATGGCTTTTCAGTTCTTTCGAGCTTAAGACTTTATACAGCCTACCAGTCTGCAAGTTGCCATGGTGGCAACAACCTTATACTTTGAACAATGAGGTCAACAGTGCGAGGATTAGGAAAGAAGAAGACTACATAAAGCCTCGTTCTTCGAAATCTAGAAATGCTAGCTTAATTAAACAGATATGACTATCACAAATGTTGAGATATCGATAATTGCTGAATGCTGATCCAAGGTTTACTATGACAAATGAAATGGGGTTATGCAGATTTCGCCTGGAGTTTGGATTATACTATCAGTTACTTCTGGGTTTTGGTTGTTCAATCAGGCTTAAATGATTATTCCTATCCTGCGATTCCATGTGCAGGGCTTCTGATTTTCCAAGAGAATATGATGGCGCCTGCCTTCAGATGAGAATGTCATACAGTCCAGCAGCCCACCTGTTTCTTTTCTTGGTTCAATGGACAGATTGCCACCTCGCAGGCGCCTTTGGATTTTTAAGAATCCTAATTTATAAGGTTCAAACTTACCGTATATGGTTCAAAACCAGCTAACACTTGTTTCGTCAATGCGCAAATATAAAGGATTTACTTATTGATATATGTCACAATGTCAGGTTTATGTGGATGGCACGACCACCATGTCTACTCACGAAAGGAAAGCAAGTATAAGGGAGTTCTATGGTAAGCTATTAAGGTGCTTTCCAACCCTTTTTTTTTTTTTTCTAAATAACGCTATAAAATTATGTTCCGTTTTGCACCTCTTGTGTCTCGCTCAATGTTTGTTCTTCCTCTGGCCAGCGGTTATCTATCCTTCTTTATTGCAACTTCAAAACGGGGTCACTGATACAGATGATAAGAAACAGAAGGCAGTATGTATGGAAAGATACCGGAGAAGAGACGATGAAGAACATAGGGTGCATACTGACGTTGACATTGAAAGAGAAGAGGAATGTGGAATATGCATGGAGATGAATAGTAAGATTGTACTGCCAAATTGTAACCATGCAATGTGCTTGAAGTGTTACCGCGAATGGTACTCTCTTTCTCCACCCACCACCCACTTCCTACTCTACTTTTCTTTGTTTAATTGTTCATCTATTTTTCATGGATCCTTTGTGTAATTGCCAAAATTTTTCAAGCGAGTTTCTCTGTCAGTCACAGTGGATTATTCAGAATTATTCATGTCAAGTTTCCATAGATTGAACAAAGGTACTAGAATCTTGGCAGCAATCCAAAATTTTTCAGAATTAGAAAGAATGCATAAATGAACATACGTTTTCATGAACTTGTGAAAATTTTAGTTGAACTTCATCCTTTAAGGAAAAATATCTTTCTGGTGTGGCACAAGCGCAGTTATTGTCTATGTTGATGATATTTGAAGCTGAGAGGAAGGATCCTTTTAGAGAGTTGAGGAGTTGCATATTTAATGTCAACTTAATATGGTTATACCTGTATGTTTGAAATAAAGTTGCTTTATCTTTGCTTTTGAGTCGATTCAGATCACTAGTTTCTTTAATAGTTTTCTTGATAATGAAGAACATAAAGATGTGTTACTGCCATGAATAACAGGCGATCAAGATCACAGTCATGCCCATTCTGCCGGGACAGTCTCAAGAGGGTGAACTCTGGAGATCTGTGGGTGCTCACTGACAATAGGGACATAGTTGACATGGCCACAGTGACGAGGGAGAATCTAAGGAGGCTGTTCTTGTATGTAGATAAGTTGCCATTAATTGTTCCAGATTCCCTTTTTGACACATACGATTCTCACCTGAGATAGCCATTCCGCATGAAAACTGAACCGAACCGAATGGATGGCGTAAGGATAAGCAGTGTTCATCCAGAAAGATTGGTTGGGTCATTAGGATGAGTAACCTTCTTTTCTTTTGCTTATATGACTCTGCTGGGGGGGAAGTGATAGCAAAATTGGGAACAATTCCAACTTGGGATATTAGGAGAGAGTTGGTAAAGGCGAAGTCGAGTTAGAGATGGAAATAATGGTTTCCATAATTTGTATCTAGCACATTTGTACATCCTTCTTTCTCGTTCTCTGTATGTATAGCTTCCATTTGCTTTTCATCATTGGCTATGGCAATTACCAGGCAAATTCTGAAATTGGCGGATTTGGGCCTGATCATCTTTAATATAAAGGAGGATGGGCCTCAACGACGGCCCAAAATGTAGGGCCCAGGTGACAGAATAAAGTTATTTAATCGTATAAAAAGCCGAAAAGCCAACCTGTAAACTTTACAAGTTGACATGGCACATTTCTTTGCGTTTCGGGGATCTGAACGATAAACGACGGCGTGTAGTAAGTGCGGAACATCCATTGTTGCACATGCGGGTGATGCTGATGCTGGTATGTTATCTGGTTGTAGATGTTTTCTAAAAAAGATTTCTCCTAAAATCTGGATGGTGGCTTCTGTTCAGTATTTGTGAGGCGCACTGCATCCAACCGAGCCGAACCGAGAGTGTAGGCGACGATATCCCGAAAAAGGATAAAACCCCAAGGAAATTTATATATAACCAGGAAATAAAAACCATTGGTACAGAAATTTGAGGAAAAGGAAAAGCCAAGAGAGCTCTGATGGGGAAAGGGGGAGAGAGGCATGTCCAAGAAGAAGAACATGAAGGTGTTATGGCTACTGACTTCTTCTGGTCATACACAGACGAACCTCATGCTTCTAGAAGACGACAGATCCTCTCTCAATACCCTCAAATCAAGCTTCTCTTTGGCCCTGATCCTTTCGCTTTCCTTAAGGTTCTTCTTCCTTCCTTTTTATCTCTCCCTCCTCCCTTCTTTTCTCTAGATCTGACAATGCGGGTTCCTTTTTCCCTCCTTTGCTTTATGTATGCTGGAATTTACACTTTTAGTCAATTTTCAATTTGTTTACCCTCATTGACTCGTTGCGTTATTCTCCGTTCTCAATTCTTATGCTTTAACTCATATCATCTGATTCGCTTTTCTTTATATGCATATCCAGTTATTGATGGTATATATTCACTGAAATTGGTGCCTTTTCCTGCTTGGTATACGCATTTTTTGGATCCTGAGAATAATTTTATATTCCCCGATTACTTGTGCACAAAAATTTGCAGAAAAAGAAACTGGATTCTTTCTGATTAAACTTTATTTCTTTCTGCCAAAATTTATTATCTTCTCTTACGCGACGATTGCTTCTGTAACAGTGATTAAAATTTCTGGTGCATTTTTTTTGATGATTTATGGATGTTGTGAGTGTCTGCTGTCCATTAGTTTAGTGTGCTTCGTGATCTGATCTATTGCGGTCGTTTCAGGTCTCTGCCGTGGTTTTGTTACAGCTTGGGACAGCTACATTGCTTCATGATTCTGGCTGGCTGAAAATACTGGCCATAGCTTATTTCTTTGGCTCTTTCCTTAACCACAATCTTTTCCTGGCCATCCATGAGCTGAGCCACAATCTTGCATTCTCGACTCCCGTCTACAACAGGTGGCTTGGGATTTTTGCTAACCTCCCCATTGGCGTGCCCATGTCTGTAACCTTTCAGAAGTATCACCTTGAACATCACCGCTTCCAAGGAGTTGATGGGATCGATATGGACATCCCAAGTCAAGCTGAAGCTCATCTTGTGACGAACACCGTGGCAAAATCTATATGGGTTATCTTTCAGCTCTTCTTTTACGCCCTGAGACCTCTGTTTCTCAAACCGAAGCCCCCTGGTTTGTGGGAGTTCATCAACCTTTTCATTCAGATAGCTCTGGATGTGGCAATGGTTTATTTCTGGGGATGGAGATCTTTCGCTTACTTGATCCTTTCCACATTTGTTGGAGGTGGGATGCACCCAATGGCTGGTCATTTCATCTCGGAGCACTACGTTTTCAATCCGAAGCAAGAGACATATTCCTATTACGGTCCCCTGAATTATCTAACCTGGCATGTCGGCTACCACAATGAACATCATGATTTCCCTAGGATTCCTGGCAGCAAGCTTCATATGGTGAAGGAGATTGCACCAGAATACTACGAAGGCTTAGACTCGTATAAATCTTGGAGTCAGGTCATATACATGTACATTATGGACCGGACTGTTGGGCCCTTCTGCAGAATGAAGAGAAAGGTGTCTGCTGCTGAAAAGAAATCTGAATAGGTGCTTTCATTTCATTTATTCCCTTCCTGTTGTCGTTCTCCATTCGGTAGAGCTTTTATAATGTTGACAAGGAAAAATTTATATAGCTTGTAACATTTTTCAAGTTTTAGACTAAGAAGATAAGTTGGTATTTATTTTTAGTTTACTTTCTTGTGCATCCATCACGAACAAAGAGACCATTATGTTCTTACCGTGGAGTTTTTTCTACGAGCCTCGGGATTAACATCTGTTTGGCTTATAAATTATTTGTTTACACTAGTAAATGCAAAACCATGTTTGCTTTTATATATTGTTGCACGCCTGATAATGCTTGATTGAATTGCAGAGGAAGGTATGCATCTGCATATGTTGTGTGCAGCAGCATTTTGCCTTTCTGTTTGTATAAAATTCTCTCATTGGCAACCATACGCTAGATGGAATTTTCTTATTCCTAAGACAAGCTTGAAAATTATATTGGTAAAATACAAGGGGTACTTCTGAATTTGGCAATCGATGGCAATACAGCACAGCCGTATCACTAACTACTTCTGCAATTTGCATGTTTCTGCGTTCTCTGATTATCATGCTGAAATGTCCGCCTCGATGATTCAGTTTGTCCTCGAACTGCAATAGGTTTTCAGAATTTGTTGCTGTTCTCTTAAGTCTTCACTTTCCTGCCTGCAAAGGGCATGAAAGAGATGAAAACCTATGCCTAATAAACTAAGGTCACGAAGTGAAAACTTGGCAGGGAGAAATCCTTACTTTCCAAGCATCATCCTTGGAAGCTATGCTAGGATGGGCCACAGAATATGAGGCTGACCTTAAATGAGGATTGATAAGTGGAAGCCTGGCTGGAGGGCATTCATCGTCACTGTAATAGTTTGGTCCATGGGCTCTCAAAGCCATTGCTAATAAGATGGAAAACCCCTGCCCAAGTGAAGATGGATAACTTGATCATATGCATTAAACCTTGAGCAATTTGCAAACTTTGGTCGGACTGTCGAGAAATAGAAATCAAATGCCAGTAATAGCAAAAATACCTGAGCCAAGACTATCAGCAAACCTATCCATTTAAAGATATCAAAGTTCGACTTCACAAAATCTTTAAAATCATGGAACTTTCCAGTGGGATCCTCGGGGAAATCCTGCTAGATCAAACTTAGCATCGACCTAAAAATGGAAATACACTAATCAAAAGAAACTCCAAGGTGACGAAGATTGTACTTTTTCCCAGTCGGAGTTTAGATATATATCAGCCGCAACTGCTGTTTCCACCAAGATAACCATGGAGATAATCACCGAGTACTGCATTCTCTGTCAAGGTCATTTTTTTTCCCTTTTAATATTGACATAATATGCTTTCAACATATCATTAAAGCAAGAGAAAAAGGTAAGCGTAATAAAGATGGAAAAAAGGATACACAAGAAAGGCAGAAACCAGCAGAGCTATCCGCAGAAACATGTCCTAAGCATGTAATGACACATAACGTAATGCCAATGCTAAGACAAGCATAAATGAACCTGCAAATCTTATGACAAGTGAGCTTCCAATTCTAATAAAACAGAAAACAAAGAAGTGAAAATTTCCTGGAAGAGAAAGAGCTAGCTAGTAAGACAGTACATACCATGAAGCAGAAGAATCATAGATGTCAGCAGATGATGACTCTTCCATGTCCCTTTGCCAACATCTTACCATCCAGAGACCATAAAGAATCATTGCAACGCCAACTATTGACATTGCTGAATTGACCATTTTCAGGGTAGACCTGAGTAATGTCTTTGTAACGTTTGCCATTTCTCTTAATGTTTTCCGAAAGTTGCAGATATATTTGAAGTAATGATTGAACACTTGAAAGTTTTAAGATCATAAGAAGTGTGATCATCTATAGAAATATCAAGTTACAAGTAAATATCGATTGAACCTTATGGCTAAGGTTTCATTTTCATCAGCAAAAGAACAAGATATGATGAGTAGATTTTGAGCCATAATTCAATGACACGATTGATTTTGGAAAGTTCTTGGAAATTGTATGAGCAGTACGTCCCCACACTTCAATATCCACTTTTATTCTATTTGCAACTATTGCTAAGTTGCTGTGGTGTAGTGGTTATCACGTTAGTCTTACACACTGAAGGTCCCCAGTTCGATCCTGGGCAGCAACAATTTTTGAACTTGAAGTTGTTTATTGTATGCGATTTTCGCAGGCCTTGATCTCTACTAGAAATGACATATCACACACCTTTATCGTACAACCAACGTTGCTGTGGTGTAGTGGTTATCACGTCAGTCTTACACACTGAAGGTCCTCAGTTCGATCCTGAGCAGGAACATCCTTCTATCACGAAGTAGTTTACAATCCCTGTTATTTTGCATTCCGTTGATTTTGTACACTAATAATTCATAATTGAAACCAGACATTCTAGACCTTCACCCCGTGATTTCATTTTGCATTCATCATATATTTATCGAGGCTTATAGAACCATAGAATATACTACGTCAGTCTTACTCGTTGAAGGTTCTAGTTATTGTCAAGTGTAGGCTTACACACTGAAATTCCCCAGTTCGATTGTGGGCAGCAACAGTTGAATTGCATATTTTTGGTTATTACCTTTTCAGAATTTATTGACCATAAACTGGTACTAATCCTCATGAATTCATTTTACATTATCCACTTATGGTTCATTATGGTAGAACCAAAGATTGAATGACTGTAACCTCTTAGGGTTCTTTGTATATTTCAGCTACGATGTTGCAAATCCTGTTAACACTGTTGCATTATTGAACCAATTAATAATGCGATGAACTCACAATTCTACCATTCCAAGGCAAGCTCTTATACAGGGACAATGTACAAGACGTTATCAACATGCCCAAAAACCATACGACACTTCCCAAGTATCTAAAAAAAACGTGGCCCAAAAAATTTTACCCGTTACGTTATAACCCAGAAGGGAAATGAGCATGGCGAACGTTATAAGATCTTCAATTTGCAAAGCGTGTTCTCTTTCTTCTTTACATTCCTAGCAATGACTCCCACATATTCCTCATTGTTGGCGATTTGGAATAATCATGTATTGGATACTTTCAGCTCATTTCATCGTTATTTTTGTCCGCGAAGATACTCTCGCATATTCAGGTGAATCTCTGCCTTCACTACCATCCGCATTTTCTTTGAATCTTCCCATAGTAAACCATTCCAGTCTCGTGCAAAGTTACAAGCGGCCTCGAAGACATCCTGGCAGGCGAAAAGATGTATAACATAACAACTTGAGGAGGATTGACCAAACTACCAGTCAAAAACAAGATGCTCGACTTACTCTAGATGGGAATTCGTCATACATATGCGCAGGCGTCATCTCAACCCTGTTCATGTCTGATTCCCAGAGTCTTATCTGTCACAGAAAAGCACGTCATCCATTCCGAGACAGTAAGAAATCAAAGTAAATTATAATATTCTTGATGGAATGTCAGCACACACAACATTCAAAATTTCAGCACAATGGCAGTAGATAAGATACTTGAACGTAGAAAACCATCATTACCTGATCCGTGACATTTTCAGGTACGGCAGGTATTCTCTCTGCAACACGAGGATGGGAATTCTGCTGAAGGAAAGAAATTATCTGCAAAGGAGAAGACATTAGAGTACGCTGAAGCTAACAGTTTCTCGAAACGCAAATCAGTAATGAACAAGATTATGACGTCACATTCTAATGTTTAGGAACCTATTAAGCATCCCCCACAAAGCCTTTTAAAATTCGACTGATAATATATCTCAGCTGATTTAGACAAGCATGGATATGAGATTTAGCGGGGCACTAGGATTGGGGAAGAAGCTCACCTGCTCTGCTGTGATACCATTTTCAAAAGCAGTATACAAGCTTTCTTTAGTTATTCCCGCCACAATAAGATTTGGAAGCTGATACTCTACCCTGTATATACAAGTAAAAAACTTATAACACACAAGGGCGTTTACCAGATGTTGAGAAGTAGATTCAAGTAACCAGATATTAGTTTTAGCAGTGCTGGATGGGGCATACCTTGAGAAAAGCCGCATAATTTCACAATGCAGCTTAGATGATGAGTAAGCATACATCCTAAAGTTTGTTTCCACCATAACAAATCCCTGAAAAGAAGACGACAAAACATTCTGACATTGACGCATAACTGTCCTTTCCTCCTAATAGGGTATGTCTCATGGACATGAACTCCAAATACACCAAAAACATGAGTGATTACATCTGATTCCGCATAATTATTACACATACACTATATGTCCGATTCCATATCGAAGTCATACAAGTTCTACCAAACATGCTGAAATATGGGAAGGAAATAGATGCACAGAATTTGCTAAAAGAAACAGGTAAAGTTAGGTTCAGAAAAATCGGTACCATTTGAGAAAAAGGATTGGTAGATGCAGTTAGGTTACACCCGACAATAGTGTCAAACAACAATTTTGAGAAAAAGGAAGTAAGTATGAAAAGCATTGTTTTGAACCACAATGTCGAATGTCCCTTAACAGACCTGTTTCCTCGATGACGAATCCGTCAAGCTCACAGAAAGATTGGTAGCTAATTTAGTAGGTATGAACCAACTCTCCTTTCTGCCCTGAAAATAAAATATTAATCAGTGCAGATGATGGATGTCTTAAGAGCCCGATGCATTTAACAGAGAGAGAAAAAAAGATAACTGGACCAAAATAACCTGTTGAAGTTTAACCAATCCCAAGTCAGTAAAGTCCTTTATCATATTTCTCTGTATATCGGTCAATGTAATCATATTATATGCCTGATCCAATAAGAAGTAATAGAGCACAGCGTTAGAGATTATACAGCTGTTTTCTTCAAATTGTGTACTAAATATGAAATGTATCCTGTCCTGAAAATGAATCAGAAGTCTAATTTAATACCTCACCAGTGACATGAAAACTAAGCTCTAGCAAAAAGGAAATCATGTCAGCTGAATCTATACCACGCTCCTGAAACAAAAGGGGGAAATCTTCATATAAAAAAAGCAATTTGAGCATGTTTATGGAAGGAAAAAATAAATTATTTTTTTTACTGCCAATGAATCAAACAGAGCAAAATCTGGTTGCTTTTGAAAGTTAAACCGAAAGTCAGCTGCCATTGGTTTTGCCTACTGTCAAATAAGCACACCAGCATAAGCTCTGAAAAAGGTCGACAATGGCATAGATGAGCAATCAAAATTATGACTGAGCACTCAATAATCTCTCTATTCTGATTACAATCAAAATTATCACCATAATTACTTCAAAAGCTAAAGGATGAACAACACCTTAAAATTTTGTGTCATTCGTGATTCTTCTAAGAATTTTGAACTATGAACATAAGAATATTAATTAATTATTTGCATGTTAATTTAATCATAGAAGAAGAAGCAGACAGTTCCTTTTATCTAGACTTACTGGGTGGAAAATATGTTCTTCTATTTATGGCTGCAACTAAAACAGTGAAAGACACAAATTTTTAGCTTAGTGTGTTTCCAAGAAGCAATGAAAGACATTCCTTGGCCGTGCCAAATCCAAGCTACTTGCAAAGAGTTTGGACCATCCACTACCATCATCTTAAGAAATTATCATTATGTGAAACTTAGGAACAAACATTTATAGGATCTAATGCTATTCACTAGTATTAATGTATGAAAGTTCTGATATTAAGTCTTATTTTGGAAGTGCTTTACATAACTTCATTAATGTCCCAAAAGTCAAAAGAATGTATCACTCAGAGAATTTAATGATAGAAATATTGCAGCTGACAGCCACTTGTGCAAAATTCAAAGATCAAAACCACTTAAGAACATAATAAGTCCATACCTCAGAGTTGGAGATGTACTCTCTGATTATGTACCAAAGTTGAGCGTTTGTTTCCATCAACTGCAATTCCATGGATTCAAAGAAACTTCAAATTCTAGCAATGAACAATAACAAAGTGCAAATTGTTCATGATTAACACAGTGCACACCAAAAACTGGAATCCACTCTCAGTTAATCGTGGAGCTTCTTTGTCCCTATAGAGAGAGCAAACAAAAAAGCATTTCATAAATATCACATTTTCCTCATATTAAGATTACAATTTCCTGATGAAAAGATAATTTACCTTTGAGTCAAAAGACCACGCTGGAAGATTTTCATCATAGAAGAGCTAAAGTTAGTAGTCTTTTCTGCTTGGCCCGAATTTATAAGATGCAGCAAGAAACACTGGTTTAACAGAATCACAATCCACAAACAAGAAGCTTGGATGTAATTATTTGTTGTACGAGTAATTGCAAAGATCAAGTCAGTACTAATCTAAACTTTTCTAAGCAAAAATGCTCAGACAAGACCATTAATGAAAAAATATATAAATAGAGTGTCAACCTCCCACTGTCCCATTGCATATGCTTCCAGTTCCTCCAATGTTGGAAGCCTTACAGTAATATTTGAAGACATCGGTTCTCTAGGCAAAACTCCGCTGCAAAATATTCATTGTTCAGTTTTTCTATTATTTCAAGCAAAATAGAAAATTGAGATTGTTGATTAAATACATCTACCAAAGCTGAAACAATAATTACATAACGCCATCAATCAAACACATGAGCAGCAAAACTTGACGACCAGTTTAATTATAAAAAAAAAAGAAACACTTGGCTTTAATTCTTTGTTTATGTTAATTCAAACTAAGAATGCAAGATGCAAAGATAATTATAAAAAGATAAAAAACCTTACCCATCTATTAAATGCTTCTGGAGATTACTCTGAAATGTAGGGTTTAATTTATAGCTAATTTCCTTTTTCCTGCCAATTCATATGCCAAAAAAAACAAAAATTACAATTCATTGTTTTAAAGTAAAACTAAACAGTCCATCAAAAGGAAGGCTATACCTGTCAATTTCAGTGAAAATTCTCAACTGAATCAATCGCTCAATAGCTACTTTGTGTTTAGATGATCCATCAGGAAGCAACCATTCCTCAAAAGTTTTGGCTGCTATTGAACCATCCATGTAAAGAGTTTGCAATACATATTTCTTTGCTAAAGGCGGCAATGACCTAATCATAATTAACAAAATAAACAAACAAATAAATGACAAATGAAATTCAATTAGCAAATTAAATGCTTACCTGAGAATGGCTTGGCAAATAAAGGAATTGGTGTAAAGCTTGTCGAGCTTCATCGCGGGTAAAGCCGCCACCATGTCCATAAAATTCTTAGCAATGATCCTCACTTGAGGCATGTTTTCTTCACTTGCTTGGTAACAGTTGAGTTGCAGTTTTTCTTTAGGGTTCTTCGATTTGACGAATTGATAGTTTCTCTATTATTATCACTGTGGTAGCGGCACTCCAGATGCAGAATATGACGTCGTTTCAGAGCTCTGATTTCTGCTCAGCATGACACAGAATATGCGTGTTTTTTATCTTAAAGAAGACGCAATTACTAAGGTTATAATAATAATTATTTAACATATTACCTGTTAAAATAAAGTCAGGAAAACGGAACGCCAGCTATTTCTTCAGGTTTTCTTGGCATATGTATCTAAAACGGCGTAGTTTTGTGCAGTGCATGTCAAACTTTTCGTTTCAATAAAATTATAATCGGAAATGGTTTATTTTTGCTATTAAATAAAAAAATGAAATTGATGATTAATAGATACAATATTTAAATATTGATTTGAATGATTATTGATTTTGGTTCCATTTTTCATTATAATTGCAAACTGCTGAAACCCCAGAACACCAAGACAAATGAAAAACTTAAACCTTCATGATCAAAAATAACAAAATCATAGTACATTTCTTCTCAAAGTCGGTGAGGAAACAATTGCATTTTCAATTCGTGTTCCACTTCTAAAGCCTGCCTAATGCTATGCTAAGTATCCGTCGACCGAATAGGAGAACAAGGGATCGGTCGACTTTACATCCCAATTTAGTTAGATCAAGGTATGTTATCAAAATTTATGGATATCCCTGCCTTCAACTGCATCCTGAAGCTGCTTCAGAAACCCAATGAGGGAGAAACCATGGATAAATAAAATAAAGTTACTGCCAAGTTTAGAAAAAGGCCTCCAGACTGTATTACGTATCTAGAGGCTACCTGCAGTATGAATCTTCCTGGACTATGTTTTGCTAACAAAATTTATAAGGCCACTGTTTCATTCTAACATATTATTTTCCCTGATTCTACCTATTTCCGTCCCGCTGCTATGCCGAAGTACAAGGTACATCATCAGCAGGTTCTGTGGGTGTAGTAAACAGCGGAAGTGGCTTCTGAACTGGAGGTGATTTCGTGGTCGGGGGAGGATGGCATGGCCTGTTTGGACGAACCTGATCAATTTTTTCTGGTTCCATTTCAAACTGCAATCCACAAACAAAGACTACAACCTCAGAATGGGACAAAAGGACATACAGATGGGCAGATGAAATGTTTCACGAAATTACACTAATAAACAAGAATGAAGAAAATGTAGAAGGCAGTTTCACCATGATAAATAGCTCGTTTGTCTCATAAATTATAATGACTAAACTGTGAGATAGACTTACCCTAAAACCGCAGCCAGCTACACAGGCATGGAAGCATTCCTGTATGAGAAAAGGTATAACCAGACATAATTACAACAATTGTCAACTGAACTTAACACACCATATTCCAAGGTTATTGAGATTGGCTACATGAAATTCTCACAGCACAAAATCTTGTACAACATTTAACCACAGCCACATGTTTACATTCGTAATGTGCTTCCCGCAAACAAACCAACAAAAATTCTGAATGATACCAAGTTCCGCCTTGAAATTAACTAGTTATTATTGCCACAGCCTGAATTAACTGAATGCCATATGCATGTCTTTGACTAAGAACCCAGATGGTGTTCAACAAAAAGTGAGGGCTGTAGATAGTGAATAATTGCACCTAGCATGTTTCGCCATAAAGACTTCAATTTATCTATTTTAAGCATTCAGTACAGGGTTGTATTTTCAATACAATATACCCATGAAATTTGTTAAAAAGAGAAAGATGTTTAAAAAATACATTACCTCAGAGTAACTGGCAGCTCCAGGGGATCGGTCAATATAAGCACTCCATTGTTGGTCCTTGAAAACAGGATCCTTGTAGCATATCTCATTGCACTCTGACAAACCTAATGGTTCAAGAAATCATAGTTGTAACTCGTTCTAACAAGAACTTGACACTACGCTCATCTAAATTATGTGGTTGGTAAACATTTCAAACTACTGAGTGCTACATTAACTTTCCATAAATGGCTAATGAGCTATAGTAGCAAGGTAAAGCAGTAAACTTGAAAGATATTATAGTTCAGAAAATGTAAGAGATGCTCAACTATAAAGTCCCAGACAACAAGGCACAAATTCACATCTAAATAGATTAAGTGCAGAATGGATGTGAAACAGTTGGCACTCACATTCTTCCCATGTTTCCCCATCTGCATCACATCCTTTCTTGCAAAATACCCTCCCTGAAAAAATTGCAAGTCTCCATCAAATATATCAAAATGATAGTTTGATATAAGAGATATTCTTAGACAACAAATCTGATTGAGCACTATGAAAGTTCAATTAACCGATCTGGCACAAATACCTTCTTAAAATTTAACAAAATAAATGGGCTGACCGATACACCTAATTTAATTGATGTAACCACAGAACCTGAGAACAGCACACACAAACGCAACTTGTAACTGGCAAACTAATTTGCATAAACATTAAAGGCCATCCTGAGTTTTATTGCACGGGTATCAAGTTTAGTGGATGTGGATCTTGACAGAATGTCACCAGTGAACATGAATTGCCAATTTAATTCCATAAAGTTCACAAAATCCATTCCAAAATTTCACAAACCAACAATATATATTTAGAGAGCAAATATTTCCTTCCAAGCATATCTGTTTAGACCATGATAAGCATAATGAAAAGTAGCAATTCTTTTCCAAGCAGAGAAACGGTGGAGACAGGCAGTCAATAATGACAATAAATTCACGCATAAGCAAGATGATCCAAGACGTAGCATCCATGAATCAAATCCAGGACAAATAACTGTTAATTGAACATCAGCATCAATATCCTGTTTCCATTTTCCTTCATTCTTTAAACTATACGACCACACACACAATTTGGGTGCATGAACTGATAGCCGAACCAACCAAACCTATGATTAAAAAGTTTCAAGAGGGTAAAAAAACACACACACGTACACACACAAAAGAATACCACCAAACCCCATATTTTATCACCACACAAAAACATTTATAACCATAAAAACAGAAACAGAAAATTACCCGTACCTAAACAGACAATTAACAAGTACCAATTCTAATTACAATAATCAAGAAGCTACAGGGGGGAATAGGAGCTAGGGATCAAGGAAAACAATAAATTTGACCTAAGAAAACGTACATGGAATTTGAATTAGCGCAGCGTACTTGTGGGTGCATTCACTTCCACAAGGTGGAGTCCACTGTTGCGGAAGCATTTTTAGCTCTCCTTTCATATTCTTCTGTCTGACGATCTGCTGCTTCCTTGGTTCTTCCTGGCAGATAAGAATTGAACAATACAGAATACGGAATGCAAATGTGGGGCAATTAGTAATTTAAGAATATATAGAGGGATAGTTTGGTCATTGTAATAAGAGTCTTTTCGTCTACAACTCAAAGAAAAATTGAGGAAAAGAAGAACACAAAAAGCAAGGGAAAATCACTTTTATGGAAAAACAAAAAGGGTGGAAGAAAATGCAAAAATCAAATAATAGAATAATGGTGAAAGACAAGAAGAGAGGAACACGGTGTGCCTTTCAAATGTAGACATGAAAGGGAGTTAGAATAGCAAAAGAAAATTAAATAAATAAATAGATACAAATTTTTAAAATACATAACCGATGCTGAGTAAGAGTGTAAATGAGTCGAACCGTTCGTGAGCTACTCGAGTCTCGGCTAGATAAAAGCTCGATTCGAGCTCGTTCGTTAAGTTAAACGTCACTCAATGAAGTCGGAGCTACCCCAGACATATGCTCCTGTAACACCTTTAAAAATTGAGCAAACTGTGCTGCTACTGGCTCCGCAGTAGGAACAGCAGGTTGTACAGTGGGAGGTACTCTCTCACCCTGCTCACGCAATTCCTGTCTCCTCTCGGCCTGATCACTAGCCTCGGAGAACGTATCCTGTGGAACACAGCCATTCCCACCTTCATCACCAATAATTTCCACTCTATCGGACATCTTATCTATTCTGAAAACGAAAACACAAATTCCTATTGTCAGTGGCAGTGATGGACTAACGATACTCCACTATGCAACTTGTTAACCTTGGGCAAATTCGAGATGCAACAAACAAATGT
>CANYBF010029852.1:0-18523 GCA_948192965.1 Dalechampia spathulata | reverse complement strand
CTTTGCAGTTATAAGTTTTCTCAAACTCGGCCCCGAACATCGAGTTTTGGCTAATGGGCCCAAATTAGGCCCGATAGGCCCATTAAGGGCAAAATGTGGCAAACGTGGTGCCGTGAGCCGTGCCTCATGCGGGCAATAGTGTAAATGTGTTCTGTATGTCGAGAACACCTAGATTGGAGATTTTGGGCGGTGGGCCCACCTGGGTACTATTCATGATGAATAGTACCCCCTGTGGGCCCCATTATGCAAAATGGCCCGGAAAGTGGCAATAAGCATACCAAGTGTTTTACCCCGAGTGAGGCAGCTGATAGGGTGCATTCTGTGCGTACAGAACGCATTAAAGCGATCGATAGTGGGAAGCGGACCCCACCAGTATTTAGCGAACCCTAAAGCGAGGTGGGCTTATAAACGTGGCATTTGGGATGCCACGAGATGTACCTTGCGTAAGGCAATAGCGGAATGTATTCTGTAAGTACAGAATACATGGAATTAGCTAATTGGGGACGCGAGCCCCACTAGTATACTATTCATAGTGAATAGTAACTTAGGTCCAAAATGCGATACTTTGCATTCTGTGTATCCTACCACGCGTAGGCAGATGTGAAATGTATTCCGTAAGTACAAAATACATAGAATAGGAAACAGGAGCGGCGGGCTCATGTTACTGCTAAGTGGGCCCCACTACGTAATAGGCCCAGAAGACGGCATTTGTGATGCCAAGCGTTGTGCCTTGTGTAAGGCAATGTGGGATTGTATTCTGTAAGTACAGAATACATAGAGTAGGCATTAGGGGTAGCGGGCCCCATTTCTGTTAGGTGGGCCCCACTGCATAGTGGGCCCAGGAAAATGGCATTTGCGATGCCAAGCGTCGTGCCTTGCGTAAAGCAGCTGGAAAGTGTATTCTGTAAGTACAGAATACACAGAATAGGTTATTGGAGACTGCGGGCCCCGCTTCTGTTTAGTGGGCCCCACCAATGTACTATTCATATGAATAGTACCCAGGGCCAAAAATGTAATATTTTGCATTTCAAGTGGCTTGCCCTGCACAGGCAATAAGGAAGGGTGTTCTGTATGCACAGAATATTCAGAATATACGGCGGGTCCCGCCAGGCGCCATGGTGGGCCCTACCAGTTCTGAAATGTTCTGCGCACCAGAACACATAAAGGAAGACACATGGGTCTATACGTATAATCAGGATCAATACAAGGACTAAATTCTAGTCAAATTGGTAACGATCCAAAATTACAAGATGGTGAAAAGTAAGGGTCAACAGTCACTATGCTACATCATCATTCCATGTCAATATGCCCTGTCACCATATCATGTCATGTCATGCTATATCACACACATGCTATATCATAATGTCATGTCATTATGCCATGTCACACACATGCTATATTATAATGCCATATTATGCATGCACCATGTCACACACATGTTATATCATTATGCCATGTTGTCATGTCATGCTATACATATGCCATGTATACATTATGCTTCATACACCATCCCATATGCCATACTTATGTCATATAGTTCCATATGTCATGCCATACTTGCTATGTCATATATGCTATGTTATAATTATTGTTATAACATATCGCATTGAATGCTTACTTTATGCCCTTGTTTGCTCACCTACCTAGGGCAATTAACTTAACTAAAATGGTAAAATCAAATTTGAAAACTCCAAGAAAATAGATCTTTACCACCCGAATCCATCTTTGAAGGGTTTAACGTAGCATTCATGCTATGGGTCAGTTGAACCAAATTTGGAACCATCCAGTGGCGACTCTAACTTTATGAATTTTTTGGGTTCATCTCATTCCTCGAGGTAGCCCCTCAAGAAGACTACACTTTCCCTATAAGCGAGCCCTCGGTGCCGTCTGTTGCAAGCCTCACTCTGGGTCATGGTGAAAGGACCACCCACAGGGGCTAAACTTGTTGCATCAGTAACTTTAATTCATTATCAATATTTTCTACTATTATTTTAATATATAGTACCTTCATTATTAAATCTTAATCTCTATCATTTCTTAATAGGCTAATGGAGTTCATGACATTCATAACATTGCTTCAAGTAGTAATGTAGGTTTACCATCACTTAGATAAAAAATGATAAACATTTTAGGTGCTTTAGGTGATTGACAATGCACCTTACCTTACCGATTCAAATCAACTTGAAGATTGTTATAACACACTAGTCAATACTTTTCTCCCTTCAACATCTACACCTTCTCATACTCCATAATTTGATCTATTGAAAATTATGATGATGTAAATGAGAGTTCATCATCACATAATTAAGAGGAAGAAGTTCCTAAAAAACAAAAAGGATCACGATGAAATAGATGACAACCTCAATTTGGAACTGGTGATCAGTTAGGATTTCATTAATGTACTTAACTAATAGAATTTTGCTTTTTCTATATTGTTATAATGTACTCTTTGTTTATTTTCTTTTAACATTTATTTTCATTGAAAATTATATTCATATTACATTATCAAAATATAATTAAAATTCCATATAAAAATATCATTAATACAAAATATATTCACATATTATTCAACAAAAAATTAATAACTTCAAAATATTATTGATTAAAAATAACATAACTAATAATTACAAAATAATCATTATTCAATAAGTGATTAATATATTTTTACATAATAATTATAAAACTAAATATTCTAAATCATTTAATTTTCATTTCATAAAAATCTTACTTCTAAATTGATTAATATATGTTCCCATATAAATTACAAAACTTACTTAATTTTTAAAAATATTTACTTTATTATTTTCATTTACAAAAACAACAAAATACTTTCAATTTCCTCCAATACAAATATATAATTTATAATTAAAAATATCTTTCAACAAAATAAATTCATACATTTTCCCATAAATTAATCAAATGATAAATATATTTTTAACAATTATTAATGTCTTTCTTAATTTACAAATTAACTTCCTAACAATTTAATTTAGTGTATTCTTAATATTTACACAAATATCCATAATAACATATTTTAATTTTCCTTCACTACATTATATCATTTATATTATTAACATATTTTACTATAACATTAACAAATTATAATTATCTTTTTACATTATTTTCAAAAATTACTTACTTATTCACTAATTTACTTGACTATTCTCATCTCAAAAATATTCACCAATTTAACATTTTAACTTTTATTATAAAATATATTTAATTATTTTTCCTAGTCACTCCAAAACATATTAAAACTATCATATTATTTATATATACTACTTTTATCTTCTTTCATTCTACCATTTTAAATCATTTATAAATTAATTTTAGCTATTTTAAAATATTTTTCTCCAATAATTCCTAACAATTATCATCTAATTATTACATTGAAATCACTTGTATTGTTGCTAATTTTAGTTCAACTTAGATCACATCCTCTCGTAATCTATGCTACTAAAATCAGTTGTAAGTCCACCGATTACTATATATAAATTGTCTCCCTCTTAAATCGATAGCTTGATTGTTGATTTCACCTTCATAAAATAAAAAATTAAATATAAATTACCATATCATTTCAGGAATTAATTTGAAATTCATATTATTTTAAAAATAATTCCCAAAACTGCATTATTCAGATCTTTAGTCCCAAAATCTATTGTTTTTCGTAACCATGGAATAAGAAAATTAAGAATGGGGACTTTATCTGCATCTTTACTTTAAAAGTGGTTTAACTAGCTTGTTCTATTTGTTATGAGACAACCATATCAAACAACATTAAATAAATTAAACAATCCTTATAATTAAATAAATTAAATAAATTAATAATCCTTATAAATTAAATAAATTAATAATTCTTATAAATTAAATTAAATAAATTAAAAAATTGATAAGCAACTTATTGATAATTTTTGTTTGTTTTGCTTTCTATTTGTCAATTATAATGACATATTTATCATTTCATATAAATATTTTGATTTATTTTTTATTTTAATTTTTTATTCATTTTCCATCCTCCCAAAGAGATAAAACATAAAGAGATAAAATAAAGGAAAAGATAAAATCCATCTCATATTTTCCAAACAAAGCTTAAAAGATTTAGGTAATTTCACACCTAATTCATGATTTTTGGAATATATTTTGCTGTAGTTCTAGAATTTTAATAGAAAATGATTGAAAAATATTTGAATTTTAATAAGATCTTTTAATTTTATTATAAATTTTCATTTATTTTGATAAAATGTTTAAATTTAAATTTTTATATTATATACCTTTCATTAGTATTTTATTAATCTTCAATTAAATTTTAATAAAATAGAATTATTTTTATATCATTAAAATTTTGAATTATCATGACTTTATTAATGTTACCTTGAAAATTTATGTAATTTATTTTTATTATTTTATTTTAAATATCTATTTATTAATTTTATTAAAATTATCATTTATTGCAGTTAAATTATTTATGTAAATCAAAATCAATTATTTTATGAAATTAAAATTAATTAATCATTTTAAAAATAATGTATAAATATAAAATAATAATTTAAAAGTATAGAAATAGTCTATTTAGTTCAAATATAAAAATATAAAAATAAATTTATTGATTTATTAATTTTAATTATATATACATTTTTTAAAATAAAAATCAAAAAAAAGTTAAGGGTATCGTTGATAAATTCATGATAGTTGAAAGTTTTTATTGATATAAAATTAACAAAATTTAATAAATGATTAACGATATATTAATAAAAGTGTATATATAAAAATCAAAGTTTAAATATTTTATTAAAATAAATTTATATAATTATAAATTTTATAAATTATATATTAAAAATTTAATTTTTCTATATAAATTAATTAGTTCATTCATAAGTTTTTCTTAAAACAACTCATAAAATTAAATGAGTAAAGTATTATCTAGTTTTAATACGATTCATTTATTAAACAAGTTTTGTTAAATAAATTTGAATGGATTTTTATCAAATTAAATTTTGAATAATATTTAGTTAATTTTATAAATAAAAGAATATAATGATATAAATTAAAAAATAATATAAAACTCAGACATTGATCAATCCCAAAGTAGACAAAAGTTTGGCAATAATAGAAAAGGTTGATAAATTAAAAAAATCCAAAATTTGGCTACCAACCCACTTCTGGAAAGAAGCAACTTTCAACAAAGCATAGACCTTTTCTTTTAGTTTTTTTTTAATGGTTTATGTGTTGATTTGGAGTTAAAATATTGTATAAAAATAATAATATTTAATATAAAATATTATTACATAGAAGTTTCACTTTCTTTACTGGTTTAAACAACTTCACCTTTAATCAAATTCATGATTTTCCGATGATTAAATAAATAGCCTTGATATTTGAAGTGGTAATGTTTTGTTGGATTTGAGGCTGAATGATAAAACTTAATTTTTTATAAAATGATTTAATATATATGAAGTTATGAACTAATTTATGTAATTTAAATAAATAATTATCTATTTAAGGTTTGGAATGTAAGTGCAAGTACGCATGTTGGATAGTTTTAATGCTGATAATTCAATCATTCTCATAATTGAAGTTGAATGCATAATATATCATTTATACGTATTTCTAAAAAATTCAAAGATGAAACAAATGATGGGTTGTGCAGTCATTTCTTGGACTTTATCAGACAACTTGTTCGTGCTGGGTATGATTATGATTAATATACTAATTAAGATTATAAAGCACAAATGGGAATCCTTGACCTGCCCAATAATTATATCCTCAAACCTTCCCGCAGCCGGTCTTTGTTTTTCGTGACATATAATTGGTCGGTAACACAATTAAAATCCAACCACAATTCTCCATATTCAATAACATGTTTTTACATTACAATAAATTGATCTATCCTAACACTTATTTGTATGTTATCAATGCAAACAATCATTGAAAACTACCTTATGAAAGAAAATGTGTCACCATAAATGTAATAACTTCAGCATGAGGAATAATTTCTCAATGCAAATATTTACATTGATAATTTTTCTCCCAATACAATTAATTTCCAAAACTTATTTATGCGTAATGATGTTGAAGTTCTCCACACGCTTCCCATAAACGTTTGTTTTTTTGGGCGTAGACTTCTTTGTGGGTTGGTATGTTAAAGTAGCTCATGCTTTAAAAGTGCAGGGATGTAAGTGTTATCAATGCTTATCCAGGCTTGATGATATTCAAGTTCTCAAATCTTGTATGATGCATTAATGATTTGTTGCTTACTCATGTTTGGAATAATATTTTTTATGACTTGTTTATTTTTTCAGTAATTTGGACCACTAATAATTTTTTAAAAAACCAACCATTAAACTTACAAATAAATCACATGCAATTTATATAGCTAACAAACATTTAAATTTACAATGTAAGTCTTCAAAAACATAAAAGGACTTGGTAATAGTAATAAAAATCTTATCATAAGATTTATAAAATTCATGAACAATATGAAAACAAATCCATATATATGGTTTCTTCTTGCTATAAATGAAACTGACGTATCTCATCAAGCCTAATTTATGAATTCATTTTTAGGAGTTGAAGGGAAACAATCCATAATTGGAGCCTATTAATTTTTCAAAAATTATGTATACGAAAACAGGAAAAGGAAATGGGTAAATTATGAAATAGATTAGTCCATAATCAGCCTATATTAAGTTTAAATATGATTAATTAGCTATTTGGTACTATTTTGTCAGAGTTTAGATTCTTTTTTCAATTTTTCCTCCTTTAAAGCCGAATTACCCATTGGGTATTTATGGAAACCAGAGGGTCGAGTGAATTTTTGGTATTTATAATGTGAGATTTTGGATTTTTGAGTGCAACATATACAACACATTAGCAACATGCAGTGCATGTTACATGAATGGTAACAACATGTATCATACATTATAAAATGAAAATAACATGCACCATCTTCTAGAAGGAAAAAATAATGTGTGTCATATACTAGATGGATTTCATACATATCATAATGGTTAAGTAAAATATAACATATTATTTAAGTAAAATAAATAGGTCACTTGTATTACACAAGTTTTTTACAATATTCGTTGCATATTAGGAAGTCATGCAATATGAAAGACACATTAATAGGTCAAATGCAACATACTTTGTAAGTTAGAAACACTCGTAGAGTGCTAAGATATGTATATGCAACATAAAATCAAGATTTACAATCATCATTACGTTGTATGATGAAAATTGAGGGTTAATACATCCCCAATCACATATTGGTTAGATTAGATTTGATGAGCTCAATGACATAATCATTGAAATATATTAAAACTTGGCCAAATATTAGTTAGATTAGATTTGATGAGCTCAATGACATAATCATTGAAATATATTAAAACTTGGCCAAAAAAAAGGCTCGTTCGCTTGTGCAATTGAATCTCATTCCTAATAAAAAAACATTTGATATCATTAAGAGAAAAACAAAACATAAAAAAGGAAGAAAGTGTGATGAATTCTTAGAATAAAGTGTTAAAAACCTAATAAATACTTTAAACAAAATTAATTACATGCTATTAGTTTGCAAAATAAAAAAAAAACTTATGAAAAATATTTTGAATGCTTAAAATATACATTTTAAATACTTAATATTGATTTAATGAGCATCTTTTTAGTATATAAAATATATATTATAAATATATTATACATTGTTTAAAAACTTATCACATCCTTACTTTTAGCACCTACTACATTCATGAATTGAGTGATATCTTATGATATTGGTGTTATAAAGATATGAACTTGTACTATTGATGGAAAATACATGATATGATATGAGTTTTATGCTATTAAGTTGAAATGAGAATTTTTGACGAAACCACTGAAATGGACCACTAAAAGATAATAATTGGATGAAATTGATATTGAAAATATTTAATATGTCTAAATATGTATGCTTAAGATGATTGATTTAACATAAGTTTAATAATATATATAAGATGAAATGATATAATTGGAATTAATTATAATATCATAACTGAGTAATGATGATGTAAGCATAATGTGAACATATAAGTATAATTAGGGTTCTAATGTATTAAAGAATAAATAATTATGTATTAATAATGCATTACTAAAAGTATATAATAACAATATGTAAATAATAGGAAAGTATAATTGGTATTTTTATTAATGATGTCATGATGATGTTATAAGGTGGTAAGAGTGATGTCATAATTATGTTAATGAATAAATTAATGGTATGTAAGTAGATAAATAAATATGTAATTGAAAATGATATTAGTTAATGGATATTTAAGTTAATATATTATATTAGAAGTGGGATTGGTAATTGTGTTAGTGGTGTAGGAAATTGTGTTAGTGGATGGAGAGAGAAAATTAAAGTATTATATTTTATTGGTTAGTGGAAAAAGATGGAGGATTTTAGGTATTTAATATTGTGTATTGGAATATTTATGGAGTATAAAAATACATGTAAATGAGTGTTGATTGGTGGAATTTAAATCATATACATATAATTATATGTATATAGGGGCTATAATCTAGTGGTTGAGGGTGCATAGAGCTAAATATGGGTGTGACACCTGGGGCTAACGAGGGCGGGGAGTAATCGCCGGTGCCAGAAAGAGCACGGACAAGGAGCGGCTCCCGGCAGGCTTCTAGGCGGAGGGGCACATGAATGAACTGATCCCACACCCGAAAAAGAGGGATCCCGAGACTGTGTAAGGATGGGGTTGCATAGTTGAGTGATTTCGAGATTGGGCAGGTATGGGACTGTGCAATCGAGAATAACTTAAGTGATTAGATAGGTATTATCCATACCAACAAGGTGCACCTACCTTTTCGGTGCTCATTCCGTAAGAACTCCATAGTTAAACGTGCTTGACATTGAGCAATTATAGGATGGGTGACCTCATGGGAAGTTTTCTCGGGAAGCATGTGAGTGAGGACAAAGCATCCTGGAAAGGTCTCATGTTGGGTTGTGGAGGCAGTCGTCTAATCAGATTGTTACACAAGGTAATGGCATGTGATTGGCTTGGGGGTGAAAAGTCAGTGATTGTAGGCTTATTGTATATATTTCTTCTTTTTCCCCTTTATTAAGTGTTAAACCATATTATTGTTGGAAGGAAACTCTAGGTATACAAATTCATCTTTATCCTCCTCTCCTTTTCATGTTTAAAATCGTGATATACATGGGCTAGATGATCTAGGTATGTAAAATATATTTTAAGTTTGTTTACTGCCCTCTTTTCACTTCTTATGCATGCTTCTCCACTTTCATTATTTTTCTTATGATTTTTGTGTGTGAATCCATGGTTGAATATATAGATGTGGGTTCTTGTTTGTATGGATTTGAGTTTGAATTTAATTGTGAATGATTGTATAGAAGTTGAATTGCTTTAATTGGTTGATGTGGTTTGGCTTATAGCTTGAGTTTGTATTGTTTTGGTTGCTGCCCTAGGTTAGAACGTGTGCTATTTATGGCTGTTGGAATGAACTTTTATTGGTATGGTATCTTGTGTGTAATTTGATGAATGTTGGTATGCATGCTTTAAAGGTGTTAAAATGGAATTATGCATGAAATTCTATTAGGAGCCCTTTGATTGAAGCATTCGGCTTTTATGCCTTTGTGAGTGTATGTGTGTGGCTACCTAAATTATGGTATGGAATGCTTAATTTAGATGTTAAGAGGTTGTATGTGTGTTTTGAGATCAATTCATGAAGGTTTGGGCCATGAGGATGATGAATTTTCACATAAAAGATAATACTTTGGCATATTTTAGTGATGTTGTTTGTGCCTTGGCATATTGCATGTTTTTATGCTTTGGAGCTACCAAAAATGACTTATCATGAATGTGTGATATATGTATTGATGTTTTGTGTTGTTAGGTTGGCAATGATGCATAGATTTTAGGTTATATTTGAGGGGTTTGTGCATGGATATGCATGGTAGAGACTAGTTTATGATTTAGTGCATGTATATGCGTAACTTTGGGCGTATTGAGAGTTGTGTATGTCTTTTTGTAATACTGTAGCAATTGGTTATATTTCCATCATAGAGCATGAGATTTTTGTATTGGTTGTGATTTTAGGAGTTATTTATGATGGGGATATAAATTGCATAAGTTTGTGTATATTGCATGGTGTTTTGTGATTTCATGCATGAAGCATATGTAAGTAGGGGGTTGCCATGTGATTTTATTTAAGAACACCTTACTTACTTATGTGCCTTGATGTAAGTGAATTATTTTGGTCATGTATACCAAATTTTATGCCATATAACATTGAATTATGCATGTTTAAGTTAGTATGTAATTTCTATGCATGTTAAGGGTATAATTAGGGGCTTACAGCAATTGCATTTTAATTGCCTTAATGTTTGATTTTTTTGGCATATAATATATGGTTGGATGGCTCTTTTAGTATAGTTTCCAATGGTATAAGTTTGGTTTTGTTCTAAGGTTATTTTCTTGGTCAAATATTCATGCAATGCAGATTGTTACAATTAGGTAGAATGTTTTTATAAATGATGAAGTATTTTCCTTAAAATGCAAACATGATATGCTATATGAACTTATGTTGTGCACTTGAGTGAATGATTATTTGCTTGTACCTAGGGACTATAACTAGATACATTTCATGATATGGAAGTGATGCTTAAAGGTCTTTAATACATATTATTGTGCATGTAAAGTGCAATTTGAACATAGTAAAAGTGACCAAATGAATAGTGATTTTATGAATGAACTTTATGTGATTGTTCTCATTAAGGTGGATGTTTTGCAATATTATAGGTGCTTTAGAGGAAGGATTACATTTATCACCGAGATGTATGGATAAAGATAAATTTATAGTAGGTTTATGCTAGTGTTCCTCGACCAATGATTGATCTTTTAAGGATGAAAATATGAATGTGTATGACTTATTAAATGTTCATAGCATCGCATTATGCATATATATGCATCAAGTCACACATAATCACTCATTCCTATATAAGCATGACATGACATGGGAATATGGAGGTATAAAGAAGAGATGGTTACAGAGTTTGACAAAGTTTGTCAATGACACATACGGGGTCACAGAGTTGAATTCCTTTATGGAATCACAGAGTTGGATATCTATATGGAATCACAGAGTTATACATATATATATATATATATATATATATATATATATATATATATATGATATGTTCCTATAGGATTTAAAGGTATCGGTACATTGGACCTAGTACGGGATTGTGCACAATCGTAGAGATCAAAGAATTGACATAGGAAAAATAGAGGGAGAGTGTAAATCATCATTGCATTCTCAATAGTATATTCTATCACTTGTCACATGTCCTATAGATGGAATTATTGTATGGAATGTTACTTTTGAATGTTTTAAAGCTATATTGCGCTTAATCATGAATATATAATGTTATGTGACAAGATGGCAAGTAAAGAGCATTATGAGATACATATATGATTAACTTTGATATAACTTATTTTATGTGATAATGATTGCTCTTCATATTACTTGTAATCATTTTTACTAACATCATTGAGATTTTTCTCAGCGTTTGTCATTTGATAAACATAAACACTAATGCCATAGAGGAGCATGGGAGTTAGTGGTGTCAGCAGCTGGTTCAGAGGTTTAGCTGGACATTTTGGTAGAGAACCCGAACTTCCACAACGGACTGCTATGACCTTTGTATTTATGCAACTTTCTCTTATTTTATTTTGGCAGTAAAATGATTGTAATATAAATTTCATATGTATATATATCACGGTACCATTAAGGATTTTGGAAGTTTAATGTTGTATGATTTTACTAAATGATTATTATTTTCAGCATATTTTGCCTATGGAACAAATTAATTCTTTATACATGATTGCGATTCACTTTTACATGAATGTTAATGTTTTTATTAAGGTGCACTTACCTTTTCGGTGCCCATTTCGTAAAATACTCTATAGTTAAACGTGCTTGGTTTGGAGTGATTTTTAAGATGGGTAACCTCCTAGGAAGTTTCCCCGAAAAGCATGTGAGTAAGGAAAAAGCATGCTAAAGGTGTCTCATGTTTAAAAGAAAAAAATTTATTAACATCCCTTGTAGGGTAATTATTAATTTCCTTACTTTGGAGGTTGGTAATTACACTATAAGAGCATGTCTCATCACTTGGGGCATGACAATTGGTGTCAAGCTGCTTCATTAAGGTTTTCCAAAAGATTCCTGTAAAGATCTTATCCCGATTTGAGATAATTGTATATGACATACCATGCAACTTAAAAACATAATCTATGAAAGCTTGAGCCACCTTGATTGCATTTAACGGATGACTCAATGGAATGAAATGGGCAAATTTGGTAAAGTGGTCTACAATAGCAAGGATTGAATCATAACCTCTTGATCTCGATAAGGATTCAATGAAATCTATGGATTTTTCTACCCATGCCTTTATTGGTGTTAGCAATGGTTGAAGTAAGCATGGATATGAATAATTATCCACTTTACAATACTGATAAACATCACACTTTGAAACCCAAGCTATTATATCATGCTATATAAAGGGCTAGTAGAAATGCTATTGAACTCGTTTGAGCATGCCTGTCACCCCCGAATGCCTACCTATAAGTAATACAGTTCTACCATATGCACATAGAGTTCAAGAACGCATAAGGTATAAGAAGGAAGAACCATTAACTCTTCCAAATAGTTTGGTCACAAGGTCATGTGCTAATAAATATAAAGTAGGCATGAACTCATTCATTCAAGAATAAATCACAATAAAGCTTCAAGAGTAGATCTTTTACAAGTGTTATCTAGAGCTTAAAGGGGTGCCTAATACCATAACCTCACTTGAGGCATGTATGAAAGAGAATAAGGCCTAAAGTATGCCATTTAGGTCTTATTAAAAGCCATAGCCTTATTTTATAAAGCCTATGAAAGAGTATGGTATGTTGGGTTATAAGTTAGGCCTATTTAGAACCCAATAAGGAATAGTAGTCAAGTCAATTCCTAGCCTAATTAGTTTGCATGAATTTTCATGTAATTTTAGCTTTATTTTATTAAATTATTTATCTTCTAAGTTAGAGTAGGAGTAGAATAACCAAGTCCTTCTTGGTTTAGACTTTCCAATCCTACTTGCATTAAGACTTCCAAATTCTTGAAGAACTAGGATTAGATATTATTATAAATATGTACTTTTGTAAACTTTTATACATATCTTGAATCAATAAAATTATTATTCTTTTTATGTTTTTAATGTGTTTTGTTATTAGAGTGAAAATGAAGATTTGCTTTCTTCTAATTGCACTAAAAATTAAGGTTAACTTATCAATCTAATTGTGACATTTTCTCTTCTTCCACAGCCTAATTATTATTGTTTCCATACTTTCTGGTTTGGGGGTTCAATAGGGCAGAAATTTAACTACTATTGGAGTTATATCTTAGTGTATGTAAGAGTTTATGACATTCTTGTCATTAGGTTCTGCATCAATAGGAGAGTCATAGCAAGAAGCAATGAGTTATGATTAACGAATGGTGGCTAAGACCATATAAATTTGATCTTTATAGCAAAGCAGTCTTACTCGTAAAAAGAAACGGGAAGGTGTGTCTACTTGTATTGAAAGTTGTTGTAATAGTGCAGTCACTTGATTATCACCTTTATATAAATGTATAAGACCTTATTGAGCTATGTTGGAATTATGGTGGAAGCATAAAGATGTCGAAGAAAATTGGGATCTATAAACTATTAAGAGAGTGCATCTACCATCTTATTATCCATGCCTTTCTTATATGGAATATGGTAATCCAATTTGAGTAATTTGATCACCCTTTTTTGCTAAATATATATGTAAAGAACCTATTCAAGGAGATATTTTATGCTTTCATGGTCAGTTATGATAAAAAATTTTCCTTATTTAAGGTAATGCCTCCATTTGGTGGTGGTAAAGATGATGGATAATAATTCTAGTTTATATATTAACAGCTTTTGATTTTAATGACTAAGGGGGTTTGAAAGAAAAGCTAACGAGCATCCCTCTTACATCAGGACAGCTCCTAGCCCTGACATACTCATATCACATTCTAGGATAGAGGGTTTGTTAAAGTTTGGCAATGCAAGGACAGGGGCTGAGGTCATGGATACCTTCAAGGTGTTATTGAAAGCTTGTTGAGCCTTAGGATTCCATCGAAAGTTATCTTTCTTTAAGAGGTCTATAAATGGTTTAGAAATAATCCTATAACCAGCTATGAATCTCCAATAATAACCCATAAGTCCTAAAAATCCATATAATTCTTAAAGGTTACAAGGAATAGCCTAATTGATCATGGTAGCAACCTTGGTAGAGTCAGTAGCTATGCCCTTTTTAGATATCTCGTGCCCTAAATAGCAAATCTTAGATTTCCCAAATTCACATTTAGATAGTTTGACTTACTAACTGGTGCAGTTATATCATTTGGAAAACTATCTCTAAGTGGAATTTATGTTCTTTGGGGGATCTGTTGTATACGAGGATATCATCAAAGAATACAAGAATAAATTTCTGGAGGAAGGGGCTAAATATAGAGTTCATTAGCACTTGAAATGTGGCTGACACATTAGTTAAACCAAAAGGGATAACTAAGAGCTTGTAATGATCAAAATAAGTGTGAAATGCAGTCTTGAAAACATTATCCAGAAGCATTCTATTTGATGGTAACCAGCTCATAGGTCTAACTTGGTAAAAATGGATGCATATGTAATTCATCTAGTAGATCTTTGATGATCAAGATCGAAAACTTATTTTTGATAGTCATTGCATTCAATTCCCTATAATCCATGCAGAACCTTCTACTCCTGTCTTTTTTCTTTACAAGCAAAATAGGTGCAGTGAAGGGGCTAGTATTAGGTTGGATGATGGATTATTCCAACATGGTGGTAATTTGTTTCTCAAATTCCTCCTTCTAATAGTGAGAATAGCAGTAGGGTCTAAGGATAATGGGTTAGATGTTTGGCTTTAAGGGTATGATATGATTGTGTTAACAAAAAGGGGGTAAGGTATAAAGTTCTTAGAAGATATGATGATATTAATGAAGGGTTGGTTGTAAGTAGGATGGTATGGTTGGAGGTGAGGGGTTCTTTTGGCTAGGGAGATCTATGTGTGATGTCTTCAAAACCATGAGAAATAATTTTGGTTTTCACTCCCTTCCATCTACTGTGAACTAATTTTATTAATCCCTTACTCAATAACACTCGTAAGGATAGTTGTTCGGTTAATTTTACTTATTCCAACATTCTCCTACTCTTCCGAATTTACAGTTTATTTTTCTTAAAATTGAATATTATAGGTAAATGGGTCTTCATTCAGTATACATTAAGTAGCAGGTTATAATCGCTCAACTCGAGCAATCATAAGTCAAATTAAAATTTATGGTTCTGCATGTTCTAGCAATAATTTATGCATTTTGAATTGACTTGCAATTTTTGATTATCGGCCATAGTAACCGTAGTTTTAGGTATCAATGAGACATTAATTTTGAGTTCTTTTATAATTAACTTGTCAATGAAGCTAGGTATGCTACCAAAGTCTATCAAAATCATCACTTATTTATTGCTAATCTACTCTTTTAGTTTCAACATATTATCTCCCACTCCACTGTCTAATGCATGCATTGAAAGAGCTATAAGTTCTTCTATGATTAATGCAGTATCTTCCAAAGCCTCTGTATCTAATTCATCTTATTGATTTGCATTGGCTTCATCCTGTTATGTTGCTTCTGATTCATCAGTGCTTTGTAGGGCTAAGATTTATTTCTCAGTGCATACATATCCTAGAAAATATTTCTCACCACACTTATAGCACTAAGCTGCATTTCTTTTTGGTGAGGGTAAAGGTTTAGGAGAAAACTTGGGCATAGGTTTATGGGCTTGGTATGAGAGTTTAGGGAAGAAAGATCAGGTAGGTTAGAGTGTTTGGGAAAAGGTGAGGGTGTATTCATGACAGGTTTTTCTAACGTGTTTTGATTTGTAAAGAAGGTCCAACCAGTGGTCCATATTAGAGCTTAAAGTTCACAATGATGAGCCTTTAAATAGGTTTCTTGTAGTTGTGCCTGTTCGATAACATTATATAGATCCCCTGGTTTAAACATTTTCATGGCAACCTTAATCTTATCTTATAGACCTCTGATGAAGCTCACCACATAGAAGGCTTCAAAATGTTTAAGGTGATTGGTCTCCATTTTGATCTTCAATGCTTTAAACTTATCTTGATAATCTTTGAGTGACCCTTCCATTTGTAATTTCTGGAATTCTTTGATCACAATATCCTCCCTTTGCTCCTTAAATCATGAACTAGCAGCCTCTGAAAATTCTTCCCAAGAAATGACAACTCTATTTCTTTCCTAATTTTGAAACCAAGCTTCTACTTATCCTATAAGAAATAGACTCATTAACTCTACTTGTCACTTAATGAAAACATCAAAAATCAAGAAATATTTCTTACATTTATTGATCTATGGTTCAACTTCCTTGCCATTAAAATTTGGAAGCTTGCACTTTGGTAATAACTGATATAGAAAAAACCAATCAATAGTTCTAACATCTTGGTCTCCCAATATGGGTTTGCTCATGTTTGGAAAATTAGATTTATCCCCCTAAATGTTTTCTTGACCCATCGGTATTAAATGATCAAGGGGGTTAGGTAAGATCTCATGATCCCAATGATCACCCTTGGGTGTGTTTACTTGTGAATACATGGGTTCTTTACCTCTTATTAATATAGGACTGGCATTAGAACTAGCATTATTCCTACCTTGAATAAGTTAGGCTAGATAAGCCATTGATTTTTGATTTTCACTATGAAGTTCCTTATAAAATAGTTATGATTTCTTTTGCTCGTTCCTCAGCGTTTATTACTCCAACAGGATGGCCTCCACTCGTTAAGTGTATTTAGCCTGCAGGATCTCTAATCGAGTTTTGAGACTACCAAAATGACCTTTTGCAGGATCTTCAGCGTTTATGATTTCTTTTGCTCATTCCTCAACGTTTGTTATTCCAAAACGACCTTCAAGTTTTTAGAGATACTTATTAGTAATGTTTCCTATAACCATTCTAGAGTTGCTGATATGCTCATCTATTTTGCCTTCTTGCATAGCCTCTATCAAAGCTAATTGCCCTTTTTTTGATATTCTACTCATGATGTCAAAGGAAGAACAAAGGTATAGGAAGAATAGAATTAGGGAAAGAGGATAAGAAGACAAGTCAAGGATTATAAGGTCTTGGATACTAGTATTGGGTCTACAACCTAACAAAGGAGATAGAACAAGAGTAGATAAGAAAAAGGTAGAGAGAACAGAGGTAGAAGAGGAAACTATAAGTAAATATATTCATGTCTTTACTATTATAATTCATATATTAAATAGACCTATAGTGTGTTCATTGCAAAATAACAATACCAATTGTCGCACCCTAATTTTGGACCGTCTTGACTTGGATCGAATCCGGGATGATTCAGGACCATTTCGGGTTGGTCTTGGGCCACTCCGGGTTGATTCGGATCATTCCGGGTCGTTCTGGGCCAATTCTGGCCCATTTTGGGGGTGTGACATGCCGCATATGTTTCTGGACCCGCCGCATATGTACAAACATACGCGATCGCGTATGTTTGTGACACGCCGCATATGTTAGGATACGCGATCGCGTATGTCTCTAGGGCAGATTTTTAAAAAGCTTTGGAACTCCCTTCTGCTCGAGAGATTTTTGAGGGGGGTTTGGACTTTTGACCTACGGAATTAGGGTTTTTGGCAGACAAGAAAAATGGGATTAATCCTTTTAATTTTGGTTTTAATGACTCTAAGCAATTAGGGTTAAAAAATTCACAAAATCACTTAGACTTAAGCGATTTTACTCCCCTAAACTTGGAATCAGACTATTCTTTCTTCACTTACACTCGGATCTAAGGAGAATCTACGAGAGGTTAGTAGATCTATCACCTTTTTATGATTTTTATGTTTTTTTTTTCATTATATTCATGCATATAACCTGATGAAAATTGATTTTATTTATTGTTTTGCGTATGGTTTTCTTGTATTTTGATATTTTGTGCATGTTTTATTTTCCGTGAACATGTGCGATCGCGTATGTTAATTTCAATAACATGTACGATCGCGTATGTTTTAAAAATGTTATTTTAATTTCTTTTGCTTGCTGAGTGATCTGTGTTATGTTTTAAGCCCGCGTATGTGATTTTCTCATTGTTTGTTTCGATCACATATAATCTTGCGCGATCGCGTATGTTAATTTCAATAACATACGCGATCGCGTATGTGTCAAGTATTTTTCTTGATTTCAGCATTTTCTCCATTTTATTTTAAGCCTATCCGCGTGATTTGCATATCAAAACTATGAGTTTTGTAGCTTGAAAGATGGATCTAGATGTCTAATGATGTATTCATGTGATTTAGATGTTTAATGGCGTATTTGTGTGATTTTGTTTGAGTTTTATGATCTGAGCGTATGTTTTATACCCCGTGCACATGTTTTTAC
>CANYBF010029748.1:0-10056 GCA_948192965.1 Dalechampia spathulata | reverse complement strand
TGGCTGAAAGTCTCTTTTGAGTATGTTTCTGTCATGCCAAAGTTTAGTGCGTTCCTTGTAAAGTTTGGCATTTTCATAGGCATTCATTCTTAGTTCTTCCAGTTCATTGAGTTGCAATAGTCTCCTTTCTCCTGCTGCTTTGGCATCAAAGTTTAATGCTCTTGTTGCCCAAGATGCTCTGTGCTCTAACTCCATAAGAAGGTGGCATGGCTTGCCATATACACGTTGGTAAGGTGTTAGACCTATTGGAGTTTTGAAGGCAGTCCTACTACTACTCCTTTAGTGACAAATCTTAATTAGTAATTAAGATTATCTACTAGTACTCCTTTAAACTATGATTAACATATATTGTAGTGAACTTTAAAATTGTAATTTGAAGCAAGTTATGTAAATTGCATGATTTTATGAACTTAATATATATACAATTTGATTTTTATAAATAAAATTATATTACCTCATAGGTTGTAATAGGAGATGTATTTCTGAAAATATATATATTACATATCAATTATTCTAATTTAATTTTTAAATGATGATTAAATGATACTTTCTTTTATATGTTATTCTTAAGTAGGGATTTAAGAAAATAATTGCTATATGATGCGCATACTATTACTATCTAGCATCATATGTAAGATTGGTAAATGACTAAACCATATGAGCATACCACTAAGTTTAAATGCATATGATTATTACAAGATCTACTGAGGAGCCTATTCATATGTCCTCTAGACGCGTAGATAAGGGAAAAGCAATGGAAGGTCAGTGCTAACTACACTCAACTTATAAATTAAGTCTGAGATGATATCACACACGCACTTCATGATGTGTATTGAATCTATGATCTTAAATTTATGGGAAATATATGATATGCATTCTGACATTTCAATGCATCATATCATAAAACCACACTCATTCATATATAATTCGTTAGCATTCCGTAACATCACTACATGGCGTTATAAGGATGAAAAAATGAGGTTGATTTATACGCTGAGATATAGTCACGTATTGAGATATATGTGTATATGAAAGCTAAGTACATTCACTTTCCCATGTGATGAGTTTAGTCACGTATGCTGAATATTATTATTGAATGCTGAGTACAGTCACATTCCAGAGAACATTAAGAATAGAAGCGTGATTGATGAATTATGATGAAACAATGAGCAAGGCTGCGTTTTGAGGGAGAGTGTAAGACATTGCATTCTCATAGATTCATTTCATATTTTACTTTGCATAAATTCATTTTAAGATGGAATGAGATATTATAGTTATGAAAAAATGTGAGTTATTCAGGATGCTATGAATGAAAAGTAGAATTTAATGCAGGTACTATGAAGTGGTGAGATATAGAACTCTGTATCTATGTTCAAGCAAATAAGACTATGCAAGAAATTGATTTGTGCGCTGCATTAAAATAAATATTAATGATGATGCTTATGTACATGATACTGAAATGTGTTTATGTCATTAATTGTGCTTGTGATAAGCTTGGAATAATTGGTGATTGACAATTGATTACTTGCTTTACACCAAGATAGTTATTATTTTATTACTTTAATATTCCTTATACTTCAATATTATTTAACATTGCATTCATTTTATTTAGCGCCACTGAGTTTTACTCAGCATTTATCATTTGATGAACGCAGGTCTAAGCACTTTTGAGGTTAGACGGGGGTAGTAGAGTTTTTTGGCAGTGTGGTTCATGGCTTTTACGGATCTCATGATTATAGCTCGAGACACATTAGATGGACTCCTTCGGGCATTTTGTATACAATCTAACGCCTCTTCTCATTTTTAACAATAGTACCATTTTATGTTGTATTGGTTATTGCTTTTTGATACCACTGGGATGACTGTAGCTATATGTATATATGGTTGTGCATTATGTTTGACTCAGTATTGCCTCATCTCTTCTTGGTATCTTTATACATGATGTTCTTCAGGAATTTATTTGATTATGCTATGTATGCTTTGTGCTGATGTTATTGTCTTACGATTTTTCCCTTGTGATGAAATTTTGGGGATTTAGTAAGGAGTTTCAAGATTTCATTGCGGGACATATCTTGTTAGGAGGTGTGACAGACCATGCCATCAAAGTGCAACTATCATATTTGGATGTTAACTGCCCCCAAGTGCTCATCTAGGAAGTCTAATTAAAATGTCTCAGATTCATCCACCAACCTGGATGCTAACAATTCAACAATTGCTCTACCTTTGATCACTTTCTTACTGATGTATTGCACATTAAATTCTGACAATAGGATTAGCCCCCTGATAAGCTTCCCGACCAGCAAAGGGGCTTTATACAAGTACTTCATAGGATGGATCTTAGAGATCTTCTAAACTTGGTATGACTGGAAATAGTGTTTAAGCTTTTTAGTAACCCATACGATAGCCATGCATAGTTCTTAATATTGTTGTACTTGCACTCTATTAGCAACAACTTCTAACTTAAGTAGTATATGGCATGCTAAATTTTAGCTTTATTCACTTAAGCAATCATCGTACCCACTAACTCTTCCTCCAAGGCTAGATAGAGTAACAATGGCTTCCCCGACTGAGGTGGCTGTATAATCAATGGGTTAGAGAGGTAATGATTTACCCTCTCAAATGCAAAGTGGTAGTTCTCATCCCAAACCAAAGGCTAGTTCTTCCTTAAAAGCTTGAAGGTCAGTTTGTATATGGTAGTGAGCTTTTCAATGAACCTGCTGATGTACTAGAGCTATCTCATAAATCCTGTAACTTTGATCTCAGTTCTAGGAATAGGCATCTTATATATCAACTTTTCCTTGTCAAGATCTACCTCAATGCCCCTCTTGTTGCATCTAGAGAATCCATTGATGAATGAAAACATAGCATTACCAGCTGCATTATCTATTAGTACATCAATGTGGGATAAAGGAAAGTAATCCTTTGGGCATGCCTTTTTCAAGTCCCTGTAGTCTATGCAGACCTTGTTCCTACCATCTTTTTTAAGAACTAGAACCACATTTACCAACCATTTGGGGTAGTTGATAAACTTAAGGAATTTGGCATTCAATTGCTTATAGACATCTTCCATAACCTTTTAAGCACATTTCAATTGAAGATAATGCAACTTCTGCTTAACCAGCTTGAATCCAAGCTTAATCAGAATTCTATGCTTTGCAATGGTTTTATCAATATCTGGCATGCCTTCGTAGCCTAAAGCAAAGGCTTTCAAATGCTTTTCTAGTACTCTGATTATTTCTATTCTCTCTTCAGAGGTCATATTTAATGCAATCTATAGTAGATAAGCTTTATCATCTATGGTAATATTAACATTTTCAATGCATGAAGTGTTAATTTCAAATATGTTCATGTAATACTCATGTTCATGCATAATGCCATCAGAATACACATCGTAAGCATAAGCAAAATTATTCTTTATTACATTATACTTGGATGGGATTACATCATCATTGAATAAAACAAAAATTAGGATATCAACATCCTCATATAAAAGCTCACCAAAGGTACTATCTACAAAAGCACTGATGTCCTCATAGACCTTCAAAAGCAATAAATCTCCCATGTCCAAGTTTTGTATCTTGGCCTCTAGCGTAGCGACTGTGGTAGGTTCTGGCTCAAGGTAGCCAATGATGAGTTCAATAATATCACCAAAGATCTAGAAGTCATTATTTATTGGTTTATGAAAACATGTTTAGCAATGGAAGATGTAATTTAAAATTTTTTAAACATGTGATTTCATTGGATTTAGTAATTCTATACATAAAAAACATCAAACACAGAGAAGATTATGAGGAAGAGATTAAAAACTTACTTATAAGCCAATCTACTTTTTTTTATCCTTCTAAAAAGTTGTAGCAAAATTTTCAATCCCCAAGGATATAGGATCTCCAAACTATCCACACAAGAAAGAGAATGATTAGCAATCCAATTACTAGTTTTATTTAGAGACTAGTAAAACAAAATATAAAAGAGAATGGATGGAGAATAATAATTGAATTTGGTTTTCTTCTTGATGTTCAATCAAAACTGAATTATTTTTCATTATTCTTATGCTTTGAAATTCTTAGAAACTAGAAAGAGAAGAAAGATAGCAGAAATATGCTTCTATATCTCTATTTTTTTCACCAAAAACATAATCATATAACCCTAATTAGGTTTAGGTTATAATAAGTCAAGTCATGTGCATATCCCATGCTTTTAGCATGTGACTACATGTGACTGATTTAAATCTCCTTTTAGAAGCACATGGCAATCATGTGCACTTCCATTTAATTCATCATACATGAATAAGTTATGTGACAATAACATTTTGACCATTAATTCAATTAATTTTGTCAAAAACCCGTATATACCATGCATATAAAACATGTCATCTTAAATCACTTGTATCTTGAGTTCTACTCATCAGAGTTTAGTGATCTTGGTATCAAATCAAAGCTCTTTTCATGCTCTCTCTAATGAATATGAAAAATATAGGTTATCTTATAACCATAAAACATTATTTCATCAACATCCATTCATGATTATCATTCCTTTTACTTTTAACATGCGACCTTTTAGGTTCTTGGCATGTTGGCAATATATGAATCTATTATTAACTCCATTTAATAATATAATATGTAAATCATGAGCAGTGTCTAATCATATATCATGACTACCCAAATATCAAGAAGTCATTAGTTTGATTACAACCCTTCCATATCAGATTCCATGCAATAAACCCCTTTCACTATCCACTATCTCATTTCGGTTTGAGTATGGATTAATATCAACTCAATGCATAATCAAGTGTGTTATACCATGCTTTAAATTTGATGTTTCATGTACCATAATCTTTATTCCCAAAATATCCTTATAAAACTCATTCATTAATAGGCATTCTACTCTAGCCAGAGATTCTTGAATAAAGAATATTACATGAATCAATAAGATAAAACCCTTACATTTAATCTCGGGTGGTGAATCAATTATTGATAAATAAATACCTTCAACTACTTTACACTATATCCAACCTCCAAGTTATGAACACCTCCTATGGAGGAATAAAACATAGGAGTCAAAACATAGTGATCCATAATTAAGATAACCTTGTTATCTCAAGACTTAAGAATACTTTCACTACTGATATGAGTGAGATATGTTTCATAGACATAGATCAATTATCCATCTGAAATCTCACTGGCAAGGCCTCGAATGAGTCAGTCCTCTACTACTCATCCACATGTTCACTTTAGATAACTCTTGTCATAATGAATGAGAATCATCCCAAAAGGCAGTATAACATGTGTTGATCTTAACCGCATTAATAATATCCATTCTTATTAATACATTGATCAAGGATAATTTAGATATTGAACATTTGCATACAATAAGAATATCATTTCATAAACTCTTTGTGAATTCCTTTGTACTGTTCCAATATCTTACAATTCATCATTTAGTTAATTACCTTTTAAGTACACTAAATAATGAATAATACCTTTATTGATAAATGGTTCAATATCAAATTACAATGAAACATGATGCTCTAGAGCATACACTAACACCATCAAAGCTAATGGTGGAGGTAGTAGTAACCTTTCTTAGTGGAAAGAAATAGTTGAAGATCAGGGATTCTATGAGCCCTAATTGGATCATATAGGTGTGGTAGGTTTTGTGATAGGTTGGTAATAGGTTTATTTTAGTGGAAGGCTTGGATTGCTTAAGATCCTTAAGTTCACCCGAATCGATGAGGTCTTCAATGACATGCCTAAGAGAGTGGTAGTCATCAGTATTATGGCCATGGTGTTAGTGGTAGTGACACTTGGTCTTGGAATCTATTGAAGCTAGAGGTTTTGTTTAGAAATTTGGTTCTAGAGGTTTGATGAGCTTAGCTTTTTAGAGACCTAAAAATCTTGGAAAGCAGTATTCAAAGATTTGAGTATCTTTGAGTTTGGGTAGTGTTTCAAAGGATAGGGTTTGGTGTGTGTATGGCATTGATGTAGTGGGCTTTATGTTGCATTTAGGTGAAGGTGGTGGTTTTAGGTTTAATGAAGGAAGGCTCTTTCTTCTTTATCCCCTTGTTTTACTCAATTCTCTAACCCATTAAGTAAATATCCTCAAACATGTGGAATGTTTGATACCTTAGCATGTCCTTATAGAGTGGCATTGACCCCATGATGAGTTTATTGATCATGTTAAACTCGGATAGCTTCTCTTTAACCAGTGTGGCTTTATCCATCTAGCTATTGAAGTAATCCATGAAGGACTCATTGGCCTTCTATTTCACCATCTCCAAGTTCATCAGTGTCACATCGAAGCAGGCTTTGAACCCATATTGCTTGTAGAAAGTAATGTAGAATGGCTTCCACTCGACCTTGTTACCTTATTTGAGACTATGGTACTAGGCCAGTGTTGGTCCCTCTAGTGAGATGAAAAAGAGTTAGATAATTTGATCATCCGATAAGTCAATCATGCTTATCATCATGGTATATGTCTTGAGGTGGTTCTTTAAGTCCTAAACTCCATTGTACTTAGGAATGTCTA
Source organism: Dalechampia spathulata (assembly GCA_948192965.1). Classification (NCBI taxonomy): domain Eukaryota; kingdom Viridiplantae; phylum Streptophyta; class Magnoliopsida; order Malpighiales; family Euphorbiaceae; genus Dalechampia; species Dalechampia spathulata. The sequence continues at coordinate 3,531 of CANYBF010029748.1, read as the reverse complement.
GAAATTTGAACTTGGCAAGTAGTCCTTTAATAGTCCACATAAAGAACTCATCAAAGTCCAGGTCAAAGCTCATCCCCTTGTTCTTTATAATGGATTACAATTATTCTATCTTCTATTCCAATGGAGAATTTTTAGATTTACGAATGTCATGCATATAGAGTGAGATATCATCATCTATCTCAACATCATACAAGTTAACCATCTTCCTCTTCTCCTTAATAGGGGCTTGTGGAGTGACAAACTCCTCAGGACTAAGAGCCTCTTAAATCTATTATTGTAGGAGAGCTTTGAAATCATTGGATAAAAGCTTGGCAGTTGACTAGTCGATAAGCTATTAGACTGCAGCAAGTGAAACGTCATCAAATATGGTGGCAGCAACCTCAGATGGAGTGGTGAGTTCCTTGATAGGCTATGGTTCTAACATGTTTTTGTACATGACAGAAGAGATTAGCATGGATGTATGTGTATGCATATATGTTTGCATGTAATGCACATGATATGTCACATAGGATGTATATATGGCCTATGCTAGGAAACAACCAGCGTTATGGCTTCAAAAGGAAATTGGTTAATATACATATGTGTTTGCATGCATGTGATGCAACACATAGGATGTATGCATGACCTATGCTAGGAAACTAGCCTAGCATTATGATTACAAATGGAAACTACTTACAGAAAATTGCATGAGTATGCATGTATGCATATTGGACAGAAAACATAAAAAGGTTAGCAAACATATAGCATGTAGTAATACTCCTTGCCACCCTTATATCACCACAAAGATTGGTTGGTCCAAATATCTCCCAGGTGGGATACTAGCCCAGAGTTAAACTAGGAACTCAAGGCGTGATACTCTTAGCATGTGAGGTAAGCAAAAAGGGGTAATCGTTGCTCAGTTATATGAGGGATTATGGTAAAAATCAAGTAATATCTTGGTATGATCATATTGCTATGATAAGAGAATGCTAATAGAATGAGACATGAGGTTATGCAACCATCATAGAATCATGAAAGAATATGTATGGCATGTAAAGTGATGACATAATATAATGACATGGCATAGTGGTGTGTATGTGATATGACATGTAACGTAGCATGTGATTTGGCATGTGATGTGGCATGGCATAATGGTATATGATATGTTATAGATGACATGACATGGCATAATGGCATATATGATATAACATGGCATAATGGCATATAACATGGTATAGATGACATAAGATGGCATAATAGCATAGATGACATAACATGGCATAATGGCATAGGACATAGCAAGTGATATAACATGGCATAATGGTATATGACATAGGATTTATATGTGAGGTGGTATGTGACATGGCATATATTATCAAAAATATAATAGCAAAATAAAATCATCTACATGAATAAAACCCTAAGAATAATGGTTGGTGAAAGGGATAGGAGAGATAGGGGGATACATGGGAGATGTAAAAATAATACAACCCAAGGAAAAAGAACATAATAAAATAATGTTATTTTATTACATAAGGGTCTTCATTTTTACATAAATTCCAAGATGTGCTGCAACATCTCCTTCACTTTGGAAATCCATCCTCGGGTAGTAAGAGCCTTAATACATGAACATGCAAAGTACAAGAAAGGAAAGTTCTAAATATGGAAATGAAGCTAAATATGCCAATAAAGCTAAATATGGCAAGTGTGTTAAACATGGTAGTAAAGCTAAATATAACATGTATGCTAAATATGGAAGTAAAGTTAAATATAGCAAGAATGTTAAATGTGGCAATAAAGTTAAATATGGAAAGTATGCTAAACATAACAGTACAGCTAAATATGGCAAGTATGCTAAACATAACAGTAAAGCTATAAAAGGAATGTTGGTATATTTGACCAATTCACTACCATTTATAAGCAAGAATCAAGGATCAATCCCTAAAAATGTATTGATAACATTTGCACAAATAAGAAATTAAATACAATTATGGAAATAATCTATTTTTAGTAAAATATCAATCATACCATAATTGGAAAATTATAAGACCTTTGACAATCTCACTTAGAATTTGGAATTAGCATACAATTAGGGTTTATTTAGCATTAAACACAAAATCAATTAAAATAGCATTTTAGTTGAAAAATAAAAAAAATACATTGATTTAATGGTAAAATCAACAAGTTTAGATCATGGAAATCACAATTGAGGACCCTAACATCATTAACATCAACTAGGGTTTGGATCAAACACTCAATGGAATCCAATCATGTTGAACATAAGCAAATGAGTGAAAATTGACATTTAACTCTAATAAAATTCAATTTTAAAGCCAAAATTAAATGAAAAGTGATGAAGTAATGTGTTTAAATTATTGTAAGGCCACAAACATAATTAAAAACATCATTGAAATCCAAAACCATGTTGAAATATGAGTGAAAATGAATTTCAACCAATCCAACTTAGAATATGCATTGCATAATAGGACATATACATCATACTTCATACATATACATCATACATATTTCAAAATGATGTAATATGCATCGCACTTCATACATATACATCACACTTCATATTTGCATATCATATGTCATATAATATGCATTGTACTTCATATTTGAACAAGTGACATGCATCACATAGAATGTTATATGCAATACACATTATGTTAATCGAGTGAAAAATAGCAAAAACATGAATAAAAGTACCATTTATTTGATCATTATAGGTCATTTAGGATATTGGCAATCCTAAATAACACTATGATTGTTTGGTTTAGCATTCAAAATACAAATCAATGCATGAAATTGAAGGAGCACAGGGGCTTACCAAGCCTAGCAAAATCTTCTCTAAATCCAAAAAGCTTAGGGATTTTAGTGAAAATCAAGTTTGTCACTAATCCTAATTAATTATTTAATTAGGTATTTTATTTTAATTTTGAAAGAACTTATGCCTTAGAATTAAAATGTTATTCTATGATAGAATGTGTGTGTGTAAGGCTAATACCTAAGAGTATTTATAAGTGCCTTAGGAGGTGTGCTAACCCTAGGTTGACAATGTGGAATAAAGACCCTTTCCTCTAACTATGTTAGTGGAATAAAAACCCTTTCCTCTAACTATGTTAAAGGCCTACTAAGGGTGTCATCTCGTACGAGCCAAAACGGTGGTCATATCATAGGCCCAAGTAACATATGAGTGCATAAAGTTCATGTATTTGTGAGGAGTAGCACATCCCGGTCGTGGGAGTACTGCACGCTGTTCGGCGTTAGATGCCGTGGTGCTTGCTCCCGAGTGATTTAAACCATGGTTAACCTGCAGGACCTAGAGAGATCGCATCGAGAAATGCTATGGAGTCGCCACCCGATCCATTTACCAGCTCGATTGAGTGATTTAAAATGAACAGAGAAATTAAACCCGAGCCTTCCTGTGTTGGAAAGCAGCCCGAATTTCTTCAGAGTTGGGTTCGGGATTTCAATTTTATTTGTATTCCGTATTATTATATTCACTTTATCTGATTTTAATGAAAAGTCAAATCACATGCAATTTAG
>CANYBF010029676.1:0-34238 GCA_948192965.1 Dalechampia spathulata | reverse complement strand
CCATTGGGGATTAACTTGTATTTTGAGTTGATTGTGAGATTGAGATTGTAAAGGTTAGAGTGTAAGCCTTGAAAACACTGGGGTATTGGATTCGGTTGAGAATCCTTATTGTAATCGATTGATTTTAGTGGAACCCTAAGTTGAGACTTAAAAGAAAGTGGACGTAGGCAAACAGTTTGGCCGAACCACTCTAAATTCACATGTGTTGCCAACAGAAAGAGGAATTTCAATGGTAATATCTCATCCTAAGGATAGTCTAATGTAATTCATATCTTGAATATTTAATGGCTTGTGATTAATTTGGTACTAAATAATTACATATTTTAGATAATTGATTGTATTAAAATATGGATTAATTATTAAAAAGCTTGATATAAACATGAAATTATGTTGCATAGGCATAGGAATTGATTCGTATGAAAGATTAATAAGAATAATTATGCTTAATGCATTTCAATTAACTAATTACCATGAAAATAGATAGTTAATTAATTCTAATAAACAATTTTGACTTTTAAAGGAGCTTGTTGATACTTTACTTTATCCATTTTTACCTAATTATCTATTAATTAAGTATAATTATTATTAATTCTCATTTGAACTTAATTGATCATTTCATCCCTAAATATTTGGCATATGCTAGAGAAGAATCCCAATTTTGATTTAATTTAATAATTATATTTTATTAGCTTAATTAAGTTATTTAATTACTTATTTTAAATTAGATTTTTAATCTCTAGGTAACAAAAAGCTAATTGAAAATAGTCAACAAACTAGTCTTTGTACGATCAATATTCCTTATACTACAATTATAACTAATATATTTATGAGATATATTTTATAAAATAAAATTTATAAATTTAAAATTTATTATGGACTAAATTTTACATCATAAATTATGTCTATCAATGTTGCAATTAGATTACTTGACTATTGGTAGGTTATTATTATTTTGGTTAAGGATATAACTTTTAATATCATCCATCAACGCCATATAAAACTATTTAACTATGTTTATGTTAAATTCATATTAACATATTTAATAGAAAAATTCTATTATACAAGTGTTAAACAATTAATTTTTTGATTTACTTATAATGTGATTATCTATTTATATTATATCAATATGTGATGTATTTAAATGTTTTTGAATTATTATTCTTATTTACTTACTTACTCATTTATACATTATTTATATTGCATTGACCCTTTTAGTTTAATATGGATAATATGAATTATTTATTAATTAGATTAAACATTTCATATTATATTACATGTATTATAATTATATAATATTGGAATTTGTTTCGATCATGTTCATGTTACCATTAAATTCACTATATATGTAAATAGATAAAATTTAAAGCTGATTTATAAATGATAAGATATACTGAAAGTTATCAATCCTTGTTCATTTTTTCAAAATAATTACTGAATTTTAATTTTTTATCATCAAACTTCATTTTTATTTTAGAAAGATGACACCTAAAAAGTTTCTGATAAAATTTTGCATATGTGGCAACCAGAAAAAATATTTCTAGAATATTTTCTACTTTTAACATCATATCAACATTAGTTTAGTTTAATAAAGGTTGTTGAGCATTTTTGCCTATTTGAAAAGAAATACTAAACTTTTATATAAAAATTTTGAAATAATAAATAATTAAAATTTTTTTAATGTTCATGAAAAATTAATTTTAATATTTAACATTTAACTTTATAAATGAACTATGAAAATTTTAAATTATCTAACTAAAATTTTAAAAAATATAAAAATATCGATTATGTTTAACAAAAATATTATTTTAATTAATTAATTATTACTAGATAAATAATATTTACATGTAAAAATTTATTTAATTATTTAACTTTTAAAACATTACTTGCTCATCAAACTAAATTTTGATATAGAAAATTTTAAAATATTTAATTAAAATTTAAAAAATATAAATATCAATTGCAATTATAAGAAACATAATTTTAATTATTACCAAACAAAAGAAAATAATTTACATCCAAACAATATTTCATCACTCAAATTTTTAAAATTTATTTTTCTTTTAGTAAATTATTCAAAACATTTCAAAACATTTATTAATCAATTCATTATGTGAGTATTAAATTAAATTTTGACTGTTCATTATTATTAATTTTTTAATATAAAATTGTAATGTTATGTTTTAAATAAATGAAAAAAATTTAGTGATGTTTATGAAATCAAACTAATATTGATACAACACTAATGTGAATAATATTCTAAGAATATTCATTCTTTGATTATCATTATGTAAGTTAAATTTAATTAAAATATCTTCAAGTTACCAACTTTTGAAATAAAATTAAAGTTTGATATAAAAATAAAAATATTAAATAACATTCAATATATTTTATCCAATTTATTGATCAAAATTATCACTCTAATTTTAAATGATTAATTCTTTGGGCGTTGATGATAATGTTTATAATTATATGTATTATTGAACTTTTTTATATTACTGAACGTTATGAATCTCATCTTGAAATTTTCTTGGTGCAAGTAAGGGACTGCATTAGGAACAACACGACCATTGCCAATTAACGACAATATTTTTTTGTCGTCTAGTGTTGAAGTTTAATATATGTTTAGGTACACCTTCCAAGTAAATTTTCAGAAATTCGGATACCGCTTTCCAAATTGCAGCTGCATATATTTGCATATTTAATTGTATCAAACTGTAAGAACTAATCAAAGATAGAAATATCATACGCTAATCACTTTGTCTAATATACTGCATATGTTAATACATACAATTTATTGTAAAATGAAGTATTATAAGATCAATTTGGTTCAAAGGAAATATGGCTAGATCTTCTTCGTCCTCCTTTTTTTCCGATCACGAAAAGTTGGAGCATGATCTAGTTGATGTAAAAGGGTATCTACAATATGTATAAACAAATAATAATGCTAATAATAATTGGTTCCCACCATGAAATATTATATAGCAACTGGCCAGTCACTGCACTATCAAAAGCAAAACCCAAACCTCACCTTCTCAAAATAAATAAATAACAAAAATCCATATAGACACAATGATCCTCTTTAATAAAAACATGAAAACAAAAGAATAAAGCACTAATAATAATAATAATAATAATAATAATAATAATAATAAGTCTGAGGTGCAATAGACATGTGGCTTTTTGGATTTCTGTGGTTGAAAGACAAGTTTAAGAAAGTAGAAAAATACACACGCAGGCATGGCATTATATGCATGCCCATCTATGCCTCTCTATAATAGGATAGAATATAATATAATGATGTACAAAATTAAAGGTAGAATTGAAATATGAGGAGGTGGAGATGCAAAAGAAAGGAATGGTGAGGGGTGATTCCAATGTGTGAATGAAAGAGCTGACCCCATGCACTATGGAATTATCTGAAAAAATAAAACGAACTTTTTAAGAGTGGAGAGAAAGAAAGAAAGAATCTTTTGTGGGACTAATGACTATTATCATTTTCTTTTTCTTTTCTTGTGTGGTATGTCACTTAGTGAGAATGAGATGATGTTCTTATCAAACTTACAGTTGGGAATTGGACGGTACTGAGTTTGGATGTTGAGTAAGCAGCTGTTATATGTGATAAGTTTAGACATCCGGAAGAGCGGAAAAAAAGAAAAGCCAACAAAGTTCACTGACTTGAAGGATGTTGAGCTTTAAAGTTCCAAGAGTTTTCTCTTGTTTTTCTTTTCAAATTTGATTGGTGTTTTTATATATAAAATTAATCAATAAATATAATATAAATTATATCTATTTTAAATTTAAAATAATTTTTATTATGCTGGATACTATAATCTTATATCAAGTATAAATATATAATCAATAAAAATAACTTAAAAACTTTTGATAACAGATGAATTCTTAGTGAGGGATGAACTCTGATTGTGAACATGTGAGAACATAGAATAGAGCAAAACAAGTAAAAAGTGTGAAAGCATTGTATCTCCTAGATATATTCTTTTTCTTACACTTGCTTTGTTTTTTATGGTTAAAAAGTTTCTCACCCATAAACAAAACACAACACCACCTTTTACCATCTGACATTATTATCTGACTCCCCACTACTGTCTCCCTCCCACTCACTCTCCTTACATTTGCTTTCCCATAATTAAACAAAACTTACATCAACACGCACCATCCCTCTCTCTCCCCCTCTCTCATTTTTATCTTTCTTCATTTATTTCCCAAGAAACATAAGCAACCCACAAGCCTGCTTTGTCTTTTGAAATGATCACTCGTACAAAGCAAAAATAAATAAAATTACAACCTCATGTCTCCAATTTGTAGGCAGTTATCTTTTCTGGGTATCCATTAGCTAACCCTCAGAGTTTTTGCCTGTCAGCTTCACTTTGTTGTTCCTGTTTGAAAATGGTATGAAATGAAACCTGTACTTCACCTTTTCCTTTTTTCCCCTTTTTTGCGCATCTGCTTCTTTTGCGGTTTTAACTTTAGAAGAACTATCGTTGAATCATTAATCTTTCATTTATATATAATGTTTGTTTTATTACAATAGCCTTTTCTTCATCATCATCATCATCTTCTTCTTCTTCTAATGTTATTCTTTTTTCTTCATTTGATCATTTGTTAGTTCTAACAGCAGATGAAGTGTTTGTCTGTAGATTTTTATTTTCCTTTGATTTTGTTCTGATTCAAACACATAAAATTGAGTTCAAAACTCAAAATCACCAATTATAGTCGGACCATTCATATTTCCTAAGTTTTAAACACTGAGTTAAACCATCTTTCACTCTGTACTTAATTCATACACGGTATTTAGATATTAACAAAATGGATCTATATATTTTTCCATTCCGAGAAGGAACTAACATTGAAAAAATATGGCAAGATAAAAGCCTGAAAATGCCAAATTTGATATGCAGGACTTGTCTGGTTCGGATTATTTCCACCATGGAAGAACTGATTTTCATGGTTGATTCAGCTCGCGTATTGATATCGATATGAGTTCATGATCTGCATAAGTACTGCATGTATATTGTTTGGATGTGTATATATGCACAGACACACACATACACATATGATCTTCAGTTGGAGCAAGATTAGAATATTTGTCAGATTAAAATTCTTTTTCCCATGGACCATCTGCATCTAAACTCAGGATATGCTTGAATATGGCGGGCGAACTGTGTGGTGTACTTCCTTCTTGGTGTTACATTAGAATCCTGTTTTCTATTGTACGGATTCCATTGTTAACGAGATGCTAGTTTATTTTTTCTTGCATCTTTTTGCCCTGTTTATGATTTTTCATATATTCATATCCTTTCAGTTGTGATCTTTACTAGTGATTATTGATGTATTTTTTTTAAATATTTTTGCGTGGGATAAAGAATTGACAACTGAAGATATGAATATCAAACAAATGCATTTATTCTTTCAATTATAGTCCGCATCTTTAACGAGTATAAACGCTAATAGGGACAGGTAGCAGTAGTAAAAGATTTGGTTCTATATCTTTGATATTTGTGAAAAACAACTATTGTTAAAGTTCACCTGACGCATCAAATTTTCCTCAAGTTGAATGATTCTTGTACATGTTATTGTAACTTGAATGATCAAAATATTCAGAGTTCAATTCTTGATTATCCCATCTTCTGTTTGAGGATTGTTAGGCCATCTGCTGCATCCAATAACGAATCCAGGAAGGTGAGGGCCATGACCCTCCACAAAAATTTTGAAATTCTCTTTAGCATGATAAGTTTAAAATTAAATTGGCCTCCCTAATTTATGTTCATTTTCAAGTATTTATATAGATGAAAGGCTTGTTATATGTCTGATTATATATGTGCATATATACATATGAAACATTACTTTGGTCTTGTTGAAAATAGATCCCGGTTTGGTCATTGGCTTTACACTTAGTGAACCTTTTGGTACAATTCATTGTCATTTACACAATAGGAAATTCAGTTACTTGATTAGTATTTTCAGGGGAAAAGAAAAGTACAAACACTAACAACCTTGTGGCATCTGATATTAGGAAAGAGGACATGGAATCTTGAATTCTTCATTATTATTAACTTGCTTGGATTAGAAGGGTAATGCCAGTTGTTGATCTAGTTTCTTTAAGAATACATAAAATTCATAATATTGGCTTTATTTTTCTCTTTATTCTCTCTCGTTTGGTTTTCTTTTATTCCTTTCTTCCTAGTCATCAGCAATCATATTCTAGGCGTAGATTTCAGAATGTTGCCATATTTGCCATCATATTATGCCTTTTTTCTAACGGCATCTCTGCTTTAAAGGAAGTATGTTCATGAAAATTAACATTTGAAATTGAATCTCTTAGGTTGACGATCATCCTGTCTAAGTGGATTGTCAGCTTGAAATTGCGCAATCTGGCTATTGCCCAAATGCACTAGAATGCAAAGTTAGTACATCGTCCAATTAAATACTCTTCCAACTTCAAAAATGAAACCTGCCATTGATCTTGAAGTGGAGGCCTCATCAGAAAATGATTCTGAGGTCAGCAGCCAAGTAGCTTCAAACCTTTCCGCCCATGAAAACTCTGCTGGTCTATCCAATAACAGTCTCACCAACTCTTCCAATCTCACAAATCCCATAGCTGCTGATCAATCTGGATCTGAACCAGTTTCCCTTGACTTAACCCTTTGCTTCAGTAATGATGAAGTTGGGGTTAGGGAATCAGCAGGATTAGCATTGTCAAGCACTAGTGAAAGCAGCAATGAGCCTCCCTCACGGACTCTTCCGGCAGCCATACCCCGGGTTTTTTCCTGCAACTATTGCCAAAGAAAATTCTTCAGCTCACAAGCACTTGGTGGTCACCAGAATGCACATAAGAGGGAAAGAACACTGGCAAAACGGGCTATGAGGATGGGCATTTTCTCTGAGAGGTACGTCAGCATGGCATCTCTGCCTTTACATGGTTCATCATTTAGGAACTTGGGGATCAAAGCACACTCTTCAGGGCATCGAAACTTTGCATCCCTAGTTAGGTCGCAGGATATTAGAAATGGTGCCAGATTCGATCAGGCATGTCTCCCGATCTTTGTGGAAGATGATGAGGCAGAGATGTTATGGCCAGGTAGTTTCCGCCAGATAGGAGACTCGGATGATGGTCATCCTGGTTTTGTAATCACAGGAAATTCGAATATGAATGTCTTGCAAGCAACATCATCAGCAGAGTTAGATGATTCTACACCGGATCTTACATTGAAACTTTGAGTATCTCAATCAAACTCTCTTTTGTATAGCAAGATGCGGGAAGGGCCATGGCTGAGTCTCAGCTTTTATTCCTATAAAGTACTTTTGATATCTGATATCGCTATTGTGTTTTGATATTCTAGTGTTAATGTATAAGAAGAGCTTCACAAAGGATTATTTTGGATCTTCCATCACTATTCTGACATGAATTATGATGCTTTTGATTTCTCTTATTGCTTGTTTGATAACCATTTTGGATTGATCATAACGGCATTGAACATCTGCAAAAGGTAATGCTATTAGTGATATCTGTCTTGAATTGCCGTTGCTTCAAATCTGCCACAATTGAATTTTTTTTAAACTAATTATCTGGTTAGAATGTTGGGGAACTCACAGAGGAGAGAGATTTTTCAATGCATATGGATTCTAGAATCCTTTTCTTTTTCACGAAGAATATTAAGATGCGAGAGGGAAGAAAGTGAACATACTATGTATGTGTAAAATCGTTGACTCTTAGCTGATAAAAACAATTATTGTTCTTTATTAGAGTCCGGCCTAAAAGAAAATACTTGGTCATGAAAATTTTGACTACATTTGCATGGATGAATTGTTTAGCTTGATGTGAGAACCCACTGTTGTCGTTGACAAAAGTAGCATGTGATAAATGGGATGGTGTACAAATAGAAATTTTAAATTAATTTTAGATTAATAAAATATATTTTTACTGTATGAATTTATCAAATTAAATAATTATTTTACCCTAATGAAATATATTTTATAGATTAATTAAATAAATATCTTTTTATAAAATAGTTAGATTAAATGATTATCTTAATGTATTAAATAAATATATTTATTTGATTTTATTAAATAATTATTTCAATGAAATTATTTAATTTATTAACTACAATTATATTATTTTAAATAGTTAATTAGATAAATGTTATTAAAGTAATAATGAATAAAACGATAATTATCTTGATACAAGTCATATAAAAATTTATTAGTTAAAGTGAGAAAAAAAGCAAGCATAAAAACTCAAAGTTATCATATCCCCTATTCATATCATTATAAATAGAAGAATTTCCTCATTCTATGATATAAAACATTTATAAGTCAAGCATTATCGTTAAAGTGATGTCAAAGTCAAGATTCAAAATTTTTCAAGTCCTCAAGATCATGATGGTGCTTTATTTATTATAAGATTATTTATTATAATAATTTTATATTAAAAATTGTAATCTTACTTTAAACTACTAAAATTAATTTGTAGCTCAATTTCTTCTTTGATATTTTTGCATTTAAATTTATCTTTACTTAGAGTTGCTCAACTTTAAACTTCAATTTCATTACATATTGGATCAACTACCAATGATAGTCTTAACATTATGATGAAGAAAAAATCAGTTAAAGAGTTAGATGAACAAATAACTCTTTCAATAATAAATTATGCCTTCATCAAAATTGAGAACAAATGCTAGAGTTTCGAAATATGTTAGTTCTTCTTCCTCACTTAAGTTTTATAATGAAAAGGAAAATCAAAGTGTTAACCTTATACCATGATTAATCCATCTAGCTTCATCTCTAAGTAGTATTGGTGGTGTTATGTTTATGATGATGATCAACACTACTTTGTTACAGGAATATATTGCTAACTTGACTAAGTTAGTGGAGGAACTCATAAATAAAATTAAGGAAAAAGATTATGAAATTGCATCTTTGACCTTAAAATTGACAAGTGTGATTAGAAAAGATATTGATCGATCACTTAATTTACTAATAAATTAAGACAAGGAAGAAGGCTCTTCAACAATAAATGTTATAACAACACTCAAGTAGTTGCTAACCTATTCACTATTGCTCAACCAGAAGAGCTTATGAAGAAAGTTATTAAAAAGCAAGTTGAAACATTGATATAGATTTCTTATTCATATGCAAAGTGATACATATAAAGGATTGACTTGATGAAAATATTAGTAAATTATCAACCTTCAAAGTTTAAACAATTTAATAATAAAGGAAATTTGAGGTAACATATTGCTCATTTTGTTAAAATAAACAACAATGTTAATATATCTTATGATTTACTTACTAAGTTTTACTTTGTTAAAGGCAATGCCTTTAATTAATACATTGATCTTGAGATTATTTTGATTGATAGTTAGGAGTAATTAGAGTAAGAATTCCTTTTTAATTTTTATAACTCTTGATACATCACTAGTATGAATAAGTTAATTGTAACTTATTAATAAAAAGAAGAGCTTGTTATAGACCATATCTAAAGATGGAGAAATTTTAACTTAAATTATAAGGATCATCTTTCTATAACTTAAGTAATTAATGTCTATATTAAAGGCATGAATTTAGGATTACAATATAAAGGATTATTCAATTAGCATCTTTAAGTAGAATGATAATCTTCCCAAATGAATGGTCATTAAAGGCTAATAAGTTGGTAGCCTGTTAGAAAGATTACAACTAGTAACTTTAGTCTCCATGTGTGTTTGATAAAGGATTTGATGGAAGCACATGATATGCTTTAGTGTTGAAAGAGAAAATGTTACAAGTAGTATAAAAATATAACTTAAAGTTAGATTATTAATAATACTTAAGTGCATTTACATTCTTTGTTATGGAAATTTACTTTTTTAATAGGTTTAATAGTTAATAAACACCTTTAGTTTAGAGCTTTGGATATGATGAATGATATATCTTAAGTAAGATATAATTTAAAGGTGCCTAGTGCTATTGGAAGGATGCTTGTGCTTTGTAGGACTAAATCTCCTTGTTAGAAAACTCTAGGATTGAATTTTTATTGTAGTAGTTGGCTTTTCTCTACTTATATATTATATTCCTAATCTTGGCTTGATCTTTAGGTTCCTTGATCTTATTCAATGGTTACCCTGATTGATTTGATCATCATGATGAGTTATCTAGTGAATTGACCATATTGATTTCTATTAAGATAATAGTTCCATATGGAGAATGTCTTATGGTTATTTGAGAGTTGTTTAGTTGACCTATGGGTGGGACTTTTATCATGACCCAGAATGAGGCTTGCAATGCACAGATCGAAGGCCTGCTTAGAGCTAAAACGCAATCTTCTTAAGGGGGTACCTAAAGAAATGAGACAAGTTTAAAAGAGTCACAAGATGGAGTCACCACCAGATGGTTCCAAATTTAGTTCAACAGACCCATTAGCATGAGTGCTAAGTCAAACCCTTCAAAGATGGGTTTGGATGGTGAAGATCTATTCACTTAGAGTTTCAAGTTCACTTTTACCATTTTAGTCGAGTTAATTATCCTAGGCAGGTGAGAATTCATAAGCATGAAATAAGCGCATAACGGGGTATAGCATAGTAGCAATCATAGCATGGAATCATGATATGGTAATCATGGTATGAAATATAACATATGTATGGCATGTGAAATGACATGATATAAGCAAAACATGTGAGATGACATGACATAAGCATGACATGTGAGATGATATGGTATAAGCATAGCCTGTGAGATGACGTGGCATAAGCATGACATATGAGATGACATGACATAAACATGACATGGCATAGGCTAGACATGTGAGATGATGTGGCATAGGCATGACATGTGAGATGACATGGCATTAGCATGACATGTGAGATGATATGACATAAGCATGACATGTGAGATGATATGGCATAGGCATGACATGTAAGAGGGCATGACATAAGCATGACATGTGAGAGGACATGGCATAAGCATGACATGTTAAATGACATGACATAAGCATGACATGTGAAATGACATGGTATAGCATACATTATATAGCAATGATAAAATGAGCATAGTAGTATGAATGAAAAATAATAGTGGCTTGAAAAAAGGGATCAAGGAAGAGATCAGGAATACATGAGGGCTTTAGGGCTAAATCATACAAATACGGGGGGAATAAAGCCTATTTTATTATAAAGAATCTTCATCGATACAAAATCCAAGACATTAAGTAATGTCTCATACACATGAGAAAAAGGTCAACCTTGGGCAGCACAAGCCAAAAATGCACTAGTGAAAATGTAAAATAAATAAGAAAAATCATTAGTAGTAAATGAAATTTAAGACTAGATTGATTAATTCTATGCTATGTGAGAGCACAAATCAAGAGCCAAAGTTTGATGAATATAATGGCAACAATCATGAAAATATGAATAAACACGAGCCAAATCATGAAAATCATGCAAAAATAATCAATTTTAGGCAAAATTGATCAATAGTAAAATCAAACTTTTCTAAGATCATATGAAACATCACTTAGAAATAAGTCAATGTCCAATCAAGCTAAACATGTCAAGTGATAATAATAAACACAATTAAAATAGTATTAATTGAGTAATTAAGTAAAATAATGATGATTTAATGGTAAAATCATAAGCATATGATCATGGCACAATGAATTGGGAGTCACTAACATCACACATATGTCAATTAGAGATAGCAAACTCAATCAATCAAAGCCAATCATGATAAACATCATAAATCAACAAATTAAATAAGCATTTAACTTGAGAAATATGATTTAAAAGCCAAAATTGATGAAATGTGAATGATATATGATGAACTCAGATCATTAGAGCTACTATGAAGCCTCTAATGCTACTGAGAACTTTAAAACACATTAGGAAATAAGTGAAAAATGAGAGAAAAATAGCATTTTCTAATAAAACTGGATGTTGTGTGCACTACACATAGCATAATATGTACCACATGTAAGCTATGTATGGCGCACATTATATGATGTGTGTAACATATAACAAGATAAATTCAAAGGAAAAGATGTTTTTAAGCAAAAACATGAATTTAAACCCAAATCTCAACAGATTAAACAACCATAGCAGATCATTTAGGGCATGAATAATCAATAGGATCCATCAAAACTCATATGATTGAAGCCAACCATCAAACTCAAGTCAAAATCAAAAACCCACCATGAAAGCAATAAGAAAAGAAGGAGAGAATAAGAATTCAACTTACCATAATAGATTAGGCTTCTACATCTTGATTCCAAACATGATTACAGATCTAAATAGGATTAATTAGTCTCTAATCCTAGATTAGTTACTTAATTAAATGTTTAATTAAGTGAGTAATTAATTTAGTAGAGTTTGGGTGATAGGATTAAGAAAATCACATTAGCAATATGGGATTTAGGAAATGTTTGAGGTATGTGTACAATGCATAGTATTATATACGTAACATATAATAAAAGAAAAACTATATGTGTAGCATGTAGTAGTAGATGCTCAACATGATCTAATTTTGACCTATGTGTGCCACCCAATATAAGCACATTGGGATGTGCACCATAGGTCAAACAAGCATCATTTGGGACCTTAAGGTATGGTATCATATAAATCATATTAGATTTGCTCGAGAAAAGGCCACCTACCATGTGTATATTTTCAGAATATGCGCAGTATATAGCACTATGTGTTGCACATATCATGAAATGCATGCTATGTGCTTCACCTTACACAAGCAAAATGTAACATGCTTCCTATGTCCATAACACTCAAGGTAGGCTCAAAGGTATGTGTGCAAATCAGGGTTGACATCAAGGACTTGTACCAAGCCGAATCAACTAAAACCTGAAACTGCACTGTATGGGTGAAAAGTCAAGGTCAACATGACCAAAGAAAACTATTAAGTTTTTTTTAACTAACTACCTTTAGGAGCTTCTAAATGGTTTTTTTGACTCCTTAGTCCAGTTTGTAACTTTTATTTATTTGTTTGTCTAAGGATGGGCTACCAAAGTTAAATAATGTTTGATCTTTAAATTATATACAAATCTTTAGATTTTTTATTGTTAAACTATTTACCATATTTTATGATGAGGATGTAAGGAATTCTAAACTTATAAATGATATGCTTCCATAGAAGCTTGTTGTTTTAGCGTTAGTGATAATGGCTAGGACCTTAACCTCCACCTATTTTTTAAAATAATGAACCATTACTTTAAGGAATTTTTATTATCTTATGGCTTATGGGAGTGGTTTGAATAGGTCAACTCCCTATGTTGAGAATGACTAGATATATGTAATAAGGTTTAAGGAATATGAGCTATGACTAATATTTAGTTGATGCTTTTAGCAAGCTTCTTGATGTTGTACTAATTCCTTTGCTCTATCTTTCATCGTTTGCTAGTAATATTCCTATAAAATGAATTTTATGAGCAATATCCCTTATCCTTCATGTGCTTTGAATATCCATTCATGAATTTCCTAGAGGTTATATCTCCTTTCTTTTTCATTTAAAAATTTTAGCCATGGATAACTATATGCTCTTTTATATAGTGTCTCTTTGATCAAAGAGAAATAATAAGCTTTTCAAACTATAAACTTTACTTCTTGTGGGCCTTAGGGGTGGTGGTACTGGGTAAGTACTAAGTGATAGCTTATATCCATTTATCATTAGGTTCAATAACTAGTGTTTATCACTGGCATGTTAGGTGATACTTATGAATTGGATTGCCTCCCTAGTTGCACTTTGTGTTGGGCCATCTTTAATAAGAACATCAACTTCTATATTTCATTCTTGAGGAATTTATAGTATAATAAATTTGCTCACTCCATCTTCTAAGGCATCTTTGGTGTTTTAAGCTTTTATTATGTATGCATGCATTATTTTCTCTTTTGGCTTAAAGACTTAATTCATGTGATTTACCATCAATTATGAGTTTATTGACCCTTAATTTTCACCTTGACTTATTTTGAGGTCATACCACCACCTATTATTCATGCCATTTAGCCTAATAATGATTTTGATTTTGAATTTCTTAATTATAAACATTCATTTTAGAATCATGCAAATGTTATAGGCATTAGAGCATGTTGCATTCAACTTTCAAATTTTCATGCACCCAACTAAAATTTAGTACTATGTGCATGACCTTTATACATTGCTAAAAACTTATATGTCATATACTCGTCCACCATTCTAAAATACAAGGAATTTAATAAAACTATGACATACATTAGTTTCTAAGTGTACTAGTTACCATACGTTATTATCCTTAGGCGTAACATCCACCACACATTGTACCTACTATACAACGTGCATCACATGTTATACCCATTTTTCAACATGCATGTTTGAAAATCCAAAATTCTCATATTGCTATACATACTTTTGTTAATTAATTAGGTTGAAACTCTATTGAATTTACTCCAGAAAAATTAATTAATCATGACTTAATCAACATAATCAAGGACTAATTTACTTTTCCTTTTCAATTAAGGAATCAAGATCCGAAGCTTAATAACCTTTTATAAGTTTCTGAAGGCTTCATTTTTTCTCCTTTTTTTAATTCTTTTCTTTGATTTATTATATTTTTTGTTCATGTAAATATTTTTTATTCATGTTTTTTTATTTGTGTTTTACATAAACTAAGAATGTATTAGTAGCATTTAGGATTCATAATATTCTTAAATGATTTGAAATAGTTAGATATCATCAAATTTCTTAGATTTTTGCTTGTGTTTTCTAATTTTTGTTTATGTTTTATGATAAAAAATGTGATATTATTTTGATTATGAAACAATGTAAATCACATAGTTTTTTTCTTGTACTATGTATGATGCATGTTACCTTTTTTACAAAAATCGTGACATGCATTGCTTAATGTGCAGCACACATTCTTCAAAAATACTTAGAAAATTAATTTTTATTTATTTTTACCTCGATTTTTCTTAATATTGAATATATTAGTAGTATTCATGATCTCTTAATGACTTTAATGATCTAAAACCATTAGAAATTATGGATTTTGGCTCAGTTTTGGTATTAAAATTGATTTAATTAAATTAATATCATTTTAATTTAATTAGAATGCTATTTTAGAACAAATTTTGAGAAAAAAATTTGTTAAACTTATAGATGATATTCTTGATGATTCTTTGATTATTTTGTCTATTTCTATGACCAATTTAATTAATTCTAACATTAGAAATAATCTTTTAAACTTCTTATTAACTTAATATCAATTAATTTAATTATGTATAAAATTTAGGATAATTAGATGTAATTTGGGAATAAAAATTCACTTCAGATGATTACTTAAAATTCTTGAATTTTTGTAATTATATTTTATGACTTTTCATGAGTTAGATCATGTCAAAAGAGGCACTAGATGGAGTCACTACTGGATGATTCCGGATTTTGTTCAACCAATCCATACCATGAGTGCTAAGTTGAACCCTTTAAAGATGGGCTCGGGTGGTGAAGATCTATTCCCTCAAAGTTTCAAGTTCGATTTTACCATTTTAATTGAGTTAATTATCCTAGGCAAGTAAACATTAATAAGTATGAAATAAGCCTACAATGGGGTATATCATAACATCAATCATGGCAGATATAACATGTTAAATATGATATAGCAATCATGGCATGAAACATGGCATATGCATGGCATGTGAGATGACTTGGCATAGGCATGATATGTGAGATGACATGGTATAAGCATGACATGTAAGATGACATGATATAAGCATGATATGTAAGATGACATGACATAAACATGACATGTAAGATGACATGGCATATACATGACATGTAAGATGACATGATATAAGCATGACATGTGAGATGACATGACATAGGCATGACATGTGAGATGACATAGCATAGGTATGATATGTGAGATGACATGATATAAGCATGACATGTAAAATGACATGGCATAGGCTTGGCATGTGAGATGACATGATATAAGCATGATATGTAAGATGACATGGCATAAGCATGACATGTAAGATGACATGGCATAGGCATAACATGTAAGATGATATGATATAGGCATGACATGACATAACATAACATACATCATATAGTAATGATAAAACAAGCATAGCAATACAAATGAAAATTAATAATAATGGTCCAAAGAAAGGGATTGAGGAAGATAGAGGATACACGATGAAATAAGGCTAAATCATACATATTGGGGGAAATAAAATAAAAGCCTATTCTATTACAAAGAATCTTCGATGATACAAAAATCCAATGTTGTTAAGCAACATCTCCATCATTCGGGAAATATCAACCTTGGGTAGCATGAGCAAAAAATGCATAAATGCAAATGCAAAATAGGTAAATAATTGTTAGTAGTAAACAAAATTTGGGATTAGATTGATCAATTTGATGCCATATGAAAGTGTAAATCAAAGGTCAAAATTTGATGAATGTAATGGCAACAATCATGAAAGCACAATAATAAACACGGGTCAAATCATGAAAATATGTAAAAACAATCAATTTTAGGCAAAATCAATCAATAGCATAATTGGAAGATTCTAAAATCACATGTGGCATCACTTAGAAACAAGATAACATCCAATTAAGCTAATTATGTCAAGAGACAAGCAAAATCACAATTAAAATAACATTAATTGAGTAATTAAGCAAAATAAGATGATTTAATAGCAAAATCAAAGGAAATTTATCATGGTACAATGAATTAAAGGACTCTAATATTATTCAAATGTCAATTAAAGATGGTAAACACATCCAATCAAAGCCAATCACATCAATAAAATTAAATTAATAAATTAAATAAGCATTTAACTTGAAAAATCAATATTGAAGCCAAAATTAATGATGTAAAATCAGTGTATGATGAATTCAGATAATTAGAGTTACTATGAAACCACTAATGTTACTGAAAACTTTAATAAAAACCAGAAAACAAGTAAAATCAAGCTAGAAATCATAAAAATTTGACAAATTTGAAAAATTTGACATCTATGTGTGCCACACATAGCATGCAAAAATCAGAAGAAAACATATTTTTTAGCAAAAATATGAAATGTAATACAAATCTCAGTAGATTTACGACTATTAGAAATCATTTAAGTCATGAGTAAGCATTGAATGCTAATGTAGCATTCATGATTGAAGCCAATCATCAAAACAAAGCCAAAAATCCATAAACACATCAAGAAATCAAAGAGAAAATGAAAAGAGAATAAGCATTCTTCATTAACCAAAGTAATTAGCTTCTGAAACCTTGATTCCAAAATGTGATTAGGGATTTAAGTAGGATTAATTAGTCTTTATTCCTAGATTATTTTCAAAAAATGTGTAGCATATAGTACTATGTGCTTTGCATATCAGAAAATGCATGCTTTGTTCTTTACCTTCCATAAGAAAAATGTAATGTGCTTTGTATGTCCAGAACAATTAGGGGAGGCACGGGGACCTATACCAAGCCAAATCAAGAAAAACTCGAGTTGCAGTGCACGAGTAAAAAGTCAAGGTCAATAGTATGATGTATATTATATTTCTAGGACAATGTGGTGCATGTTGCACTTTTCTAAATCTAAAAATCTTATTTTCCCTTAAAATGCATTTTAATGTCATTTTAAAGCTTCTTAAAGTCGTATAATATTATTTGAGCTTACGAATAACTTGAATTAATTATAAAAAGTTTCAAAATTATCATTTTCATCTGAATTTTTTTGATTATTTTCACTTGGAATTTTGGATTATGCATTTTTGGATTATGCCATCTAGAACCAAAATTTTTCATTACATACCAAATTGAAGGGAACATTGTGTAATATCTAAATTTTCTATTATCATAGTTCTATTATAAAAAAAATAGGCTGTTATTTTATTTTTTACAATCCCTTAACTTGTATTATATTATTCTACATATACCCCTATCTATCTTATCCCTTTATATAGATCTGTTGCTTTATTACTGCCATGCTTTACTTATTGTCATACTATACTACTACTATGTTGTTATGATTATGTGATTTATTCATACCTATGAATGCAAAATATTTGCCTAGGATAATTAATTTCTTAATATTGTAAAATTGTAATATGAAACTCTAAACAAATAGATTTTCACCACTTGAATCCAATCTTTGAAGGGTTTAACTAGCACTCATGCTATGGGTCAATTGACTCATTTTCCCAAAACTGTTTGGATGGTGACTCTATTTATAACCTCTTGTAAGTCTATATCATACCTCAAAGGAGCCCCTTAGGAAGTTCATTCTTTGCTCCAAATGAGACCTCTTGTGTATCATAAGCTTGCTTTAGGTTGTAGTGAAAGCTTTGCCTATAGTGGTTAATGGTCACTCCATTAGGGATTTGCGATGAAGAGTGGTGACATTGAAAGTTACAGTTTCATACCATTTTTACCATATTAATCGGTTAATTATGTTGCATACATATACACCATTTGCATTCACACACAACTATGGCAGGGCTTTTGTCATGATCCAGAGCAACGATTATGACATATGGCATTGAATGTCTGCTTGGAGAGAAAGTGTGGTCCTCTTGAAGGGCTCCCTCAAGGAATCATTGGATCCACTAGAGGTTGCAAGATTGAGTTACCATCAGATGATTCTAGGATTTGCATGAGTGCATAGTTAAATCCTTTAGAGATGGTTTTAGGTGGTGAAGATCTATTCTTTTAGAGTTCAAGTTTAATTTTACCATCTTATCAAGTTAATTGAGCTAGGCAGATGTTTGGACATCCCATAATATATGATATGTGCCACATATGCAGTGATGTGCACCACATATAGCTTCTTAGAAAGAAGAAAATCATATTTTAAAGCAAAAATATAAAGAAAAGAAGGATTATATGAGTGTTATAAATGATTCTAGATATGAAAAAGCTATAAAGACTACTATCATAGTCATGATTAAAACCAATCAAACATAAATCAATGCAAAATCATAAAAACCTATCAAGAAATGAAGAGAAAAGAAAGAGGAAAAAGCATTCCCATACTTACCAAAGATAGTTAAGCTATAATCTTGATTCTAAAATTTGATTAGGGATTGAAATGAAGGTTAATTAGTCTTTAAAACCTAATTTAGAACTTAATTAGGTCCTTAATTAAGTGAGAAATGATTTTGGCAAAGTTTGGCCATAATTAGCAAAATTGAGACCTCCTTTCCATAAAAATATGAGCCATATTTATAGGTAAGGGTGAGAAGTTTCCAAAAATACATTAGCAATATGGGATTCTAGAAATTTAAAGGTGGTATGCATATCATGTAGTGCTATATGCATGTGTAGAAGCATGTTATATGTGCATCATGTAGCAGTATATGCACAAGACATTAGGGAATACACCTTATGTGTGCCATACATATAGAGCATCTAGTGATGTGTGCCCTATGCTCAATGGTCCTCATTTGTGCTAAAATGGCTTGGGATATATGAAGCATGTTAGATTTGTATGAAAAGGCCATGCACTTTGTGCATTTCAACTGAATGGAGCATGTAGTACTATATGCTCCACCTTTCATAAGCAAAATGTAATATTCTCCACATGTCTAAAGCACTCATGGAAGGCTAAGATGCATGTATGCAACTCATAATCTATCACATCTACACACATAGCATCCTTGTATGCATGTATTTTATGCATACATTATAATGAATGATTGATTAGTGAATGAAATGCATGAATGAGATATGATGCATGAATGCTTTGATATGATGAATGTGATAAGAAGTGCCTTATAGATGAAGGAATTCCATATGATACGGAATTGATGGAGAAATAAATGATAAAGTATAGTTTAAAATATATGAAAATAAATTAAAGTGAAGTTATAAATAATGGTATTTTAAATAGTAAGTTAGGATATAAATGGAATTCCATGAAAAGATAAGGTTATTATTGGAAACCATGTTAAGTATGATTTATGTCCATATTATTATGATATATGGTATGTGTAATCCTTATATAGTCATGACATAAATATGATGTAAAAATGGTTATGAAAGAAGAGGAAGTAAATTACTGTAAGTAAGTAATATTAGCTTACCATATGTCCATATATGATTGGTTCTTTCTTAGCATAGTCAAAATTTAGTCTAACATTGTCATGCCCTAAGTGGTGAGACATGCTCTTGTAATGTAATTGCTAATTTCTAAAGTAAGGAAATTAATAATTACCCTACAAGGGATGCTAATAAAATTTTTTTTCTTTTAAACACGAGACCTCTCTAGCATGCTTTGTCCTCACTCACATGCTTTCCAGGGAAGCTTATGAGAAGGTCACCTATCCTAAATATTACTCTAAGCCAAGCATGTTTAACTACATAGTATTCTATGGAATGGGCACCAAAAAAGTAGGTACACCTTAATAAAAACATTATCATTTGTGTAAAAGTGAAACATAATCATGCATAAATAATTAATTTGTGCCATAGGAAAAACATGTTGTAAATAATAATCATTTAGTAAAATCATATGAAATATTTCCATTAGACTTCCAAAATCCTTAGTGGTATTGTGATATATATACATATGACATTTATATTACAATCATTTTATTACCAAAATAAAACATGAGAAAGTTGTACAAATACAAAGGCCGTAGGAGTCAGTCATGAAAGTCTAGGTTCTCTACTAAAAGGTCTAGCTAAACCTTTGAACTAGCTGCCGATACCATTAACCATTGTGCTCCTCTGTGACACTAGCGCCTGCATTCATCAAATGGTAAATGCTGAGAAAAATCTTAGTGATGCTAGTAAAAATAATTACAGGCAATATAAAGAGCAATCATTATCATATAAAATAGGTTATAACAAAGTTAATCATATATGTATCTCTGACATGCTCTTTACTCGCAATTTTGTCACATAACATCATATATTCATGATTAAGCACAATATAGCTTTAAAATATTCAATAGTAACATTCCACATAATAATTCCATCTATAGGACATGTGACAAGTGATAGAATATGCTATTGAGAATGCAATGATGATTTACGCTCTCCCTCTATTTTTCTTATGTCAATTCCTTTATCTCTATGATTGTGCACAATCCCGTATTGGGTCTGATGTACCAGTACCTCTGGTTCCTGCAGGAACATATCATACATATATACATATAACTCTGTGATTCCATATAGGAATCCAACTCTGTGTTTTCCTACAGAAATCCAACTATATGACCTATTACTTATCATAATTAACTCTGTTCAGCTCTATAACCATCTCTTCCTTATACCTCCACATTATTGTGTCATGTCATGCTTATGTAGGAATGTGTAATTATGCATGACTTGATGCATATGTATGTATAATGTGACACTATGAACATTTAATAAGTCATCATGAAAAGTTCTTTAAAAGACCAATCATTAGTCGAGGAACATTAGTATAAACCTGCTATAGATTTGCCTTTATCCATACATCTCAGTGATAAATGAAATCCTTCCTTTGAAGTACCTACAATATTATAAAACATCCACCTTAATGAGAGCAATCATATAAATTTCATTCATAAAATCACTATTCAATTAGTCACTTTTACTATGTTCAAATTGCACTTCATATATATAATAATGTGTAATTAAAGACCTTTAAGCATCACTTCCATATCATGAAATGTATCTAGTTATAGTCCCTAGATACAGGCATATAATCATTCACTCAAGTGCACAACATAAGTTCATATAGCATATCATGTTTACACTACAAGAAAAATACTTCATCATTTACAAAAACATTTTGCCTAATTGTAACAGTTTGCATTGCATGAACTTTTTGACCAAATAAATGACCTTATAACAAAATGACCCTTATACCATTGGAAACTATTCTTAAAGAGCTTTCCAACCATATATTACATGCTTAAAAATCAAATATTGAGGTAGTCAAAATGCAATTGCTATAAGCTCTAATTTTGCCCTTAACATGCATGAAAATTTCATACCAACTCAAACATGCACAACTCAATGTTATATGACATAAAATTGGAATACATGACCAAAATAACTCACTTGCATCAGGACACATTAGTAAGCAAGGTGTCCTTAAATAAAATCACATGGCAACCCCTTACTTACACATGCTTCATGCATGAAATCATAAAACACCATGTAATATGCA
Organism: Dalechampia spathulata; assembly: GCA_948192965.1. NCBI lineage: Eukaryota > Viridiplantae > Streptophyta > Magnoliopsida > Malpighiales > Euphorbiaceae > Dalechampia > Dalechampia spathulata. Next base: position 12,108 of record CANYBF010029676.1, on the reverse strand, counting down.
CCAACTTATGCAATTTATATCCTCATCATAAACAAATCCTAAAATCACAAACAATACATAAATCTCATGCTATATGATGGAAATATAGCTAGTTGCTACAGTATTGCAAAAAGACATACACAACTCTCAATATGCCTAAAGTTACACACATACATGCACTAAATCATAAACTAGTCTCTACCATGCATATCAATGTACAAACCCCTCAAATATAACCCAAACCCTATGCATCATTGCTAACCCAATAACATAAAATATCAATACATATATCACACATTCATGAAAAGTCATTTTAGGTAGCTGTAAAGCATAAAAACTTGCAATATGCTAAGGCACAAATAACATCACTAAAATATGCCTAAATGCTGTCCTCTATATGAAAATTCATCATCTTCATGCCCCAAGCCTTCATGAATTGACCTCAAAACACATATACAACCTCTTAAAATCTAAATCAAGCATTCCATACCATAATTTAGGCAACCATATGCACATAAATGATCACTGATTAGCGACAATAGTTCTAATCTCTACTTAGCTGCAAGTAAACAGGTTATCGTAGTATGATATCGATCCCACGAGGATTTATGGTTTATCCATCCCCACTCAGTTTTCTTATTTGTTTAGGCAATGGTTAAGGTTTGGTGTTTGAAGTTACTTAATTGTAAAAGTAGATTAAAGATGAACTCAGATCAAACTCACAAGTGAAAGGTATAACAATAATGTAAGCATAGGATTTGAAATCATTACCACCAAGTAGAGTTAACATTCATATGCTTATTGCTACCCAAGATATCCTATAGCATCAAAAACCCTATCTCGAGGTGAATTCGACTAAACCCCACTCTAATCTTCGGATTTCCTTAGTCACAATCAGGTTCCTCCAATTAAGGAGACTATCTAACAATCATACAGGGATTAAGGGCATGTAGATCTCTCTCACACACTACCCCAACCAGAATGGATAAGCTTTCCAAGAAAGATGGAAAAATAGAGAGAACAAAAAGGAAACCCTAGACAGCAAACTTCTTTTCTCATGGATCTCCCCCCTCTCCTGCTGGTGAATGGTCCTCCCTTTAATCTTGAGTGCAGGTCACTTCTCTTCCAGCTGAGATTTTTACCCCTTTCTTCACCCATCACTCCTTTATGATGTGGACTCCATTGCCCATCCATTGCCCATTCATTTCCCATTAATGCTCTTTAAGGTTTTTGTTTTCTTTCTTCACATGGACTCCATTCTCTTCCCTTTATCTTCTGTCGAGTTATCTTCCATTTGACTTAATAATTCCAAGCCCCTGATCGTGGAGTTGAAGTCCACGATCATGGATTTTTCTAGTAACTTTCTTCGGGCTTCTGCCTTGACTCCACGATCGTGGAGTTGAAGTCCACGATCGTGGATTTTTTCAGTAGGTCTTCGGGCAATTTCTGTGCACTCCACGACCGTGGAGTTGAAGTCCACGATCGTGGAAAATTCCAGTAGCTTCCTAACTCAGGAGCTCCATTCTGGCTCCTCTTCTATGATCGTGGAGCTGAAGTCCATGATCGTGGAGTTGCTTTTCCATGAACAAAATTTTCTTGTTTCTTCTTATTTGCTTCCTAACACTACACACTTAGCACACACATCAAATTCTAATAAAAACACACTGATAAAAATAAAATATAACACATTAAAGCCTAATCACTACCTAAAATTCATCAAAACATAACACTTAATAACACATATCAATAAACACCCAATACACATAAAAGCCAAATGCTGCTAATTAAGAGCTATAAGTGGAACCTTAGGCATGATACCATTCTAACACCTCTAAAGCATACAAATCAATCACCAAATCATACATTAAACATCATTCCATCAAAATATCATCCCCAAAGCCATGAAAAATACTCATTCAAGCTTAGGCCAACAACAAAATAGCACAAAAACTTAAACTACAAGTTAAGCAACCCTAAACTGCAACCTCCTCCATTAAAAGCAAATCAATTTGGTTTCTTAGTAACCATCCTCCATCAAAATCACACACAACATCACTTAATCAAGAACCTCCATATCCACACAACCAGCTATGGCTTTACCCCACAAAAATCATAAGAAATGCAACATCAAAGAAGATACATGCATAAGAAGAGGAAAAAGGGGCACCAACTAACTTAATTTATGTTTTACTTACCTTGAACCACCAACCCTTGAGGATTTTAGTTTTATCAAGAAGAAAGGATGGAGAATAAGAAGATTTCTGATGTAAAGTGTTTAAGAGCAAGGAGAAACCAATCCATGTATACAAAGGAGAAGAAAAGGGAAGAAAAATGTATGTAAGCCTCTATATTTGACTTTTATCACTTAGACCAATCAAGTGGTGCCACCGAGCATGTAATGCCATCCTAATACATACACATACATGTGCATACATTAGACATACCTACATATAAGATATTAAATCATTATTCTACCTTATTTTCATTAAGGCCTTAAGCCTTTAACATTAGTATAACATTCTTATAAATCATAAATACATAATATATGTACAGATTAATACTTAATGCATATACTAATCCAAAATATACTGGTATACCTCAATCTAATAACATATAAAAGCATGAACACTAAGAATTCATTAAGTATTCAACACAATCACCAACTTACGCCCAATGCCTCATTATGCATATTAGACACTTTCTATGCAACATTTACTTTAAAAATACATATCTTTCATCAATTTGACATAATGTTTTCATCATAAACATTCAATTTCCATTTCCTTCCATAATTTCATTTAAAAGCATAATTTACTCATTCCATCACACATATGACCAATGCATTGAAATATGCTAAGTATGTAGACATGACAAACATTATCTAAAGGAGGAAGTCAAGTCAATTTTTCATTCCTTCTCCATTCTAAATTAAACTTCTTCTTCTTCTTTTTCATTTTACATTCTAACTTAAGGAAAAATAGCATTCCAAGGTAAGATCATGTGTAGAATTCAATTTCTATGCTGCTTTGATGTTCTATGTGCTCCATGTATGTCCTCTTCTTCTTCTTTATGCTTTCTTACTTATCTAATAAAGAAGTGAGTTAATGAAGAGTTGGTGATGATTGTATGTAAATGGAAGAATTTGGATTGAATGATAAAGAATAAGGAAGTTAGGTGATGAACTTGATGTTATGTTGTAATAGAATGGATTTTCATTATGATATATGAAATTTATGTTAATCCCTAACTTATATCACTTGAATATGTCACCTTGGTTACCATTTAAAGTGTGAAAATTATGCTTAAAAGTGTTTAGAAGGTTTGGTATGCTAAAAGAGTGATGGAAAGATGATAGAATGTGATGGTAACTTGAAATAATAATTGCTACCTAATTTAGGACTTTTTGGCTTTTCATTGTTTTATGGGGCAGTATTATGTAATCCTTGAATTATTATGAAAAAATGATTGATTAATGTGTTTATATAATGAAAATGAGGTTTGGTTGCATGTAAAGGTGAATTATAGCATGAATATGTTGAAAGGGTCACTAAGTATGTTGTGTGCATAATGCTTTAAAATGTGGATATGTGTTTTTGTATATTGGGTAATTGGACCTGAGTTTGTGTGTAATATGTATATATATGTTTGTATTTAGTATGGCATGATTTCAATGTGATTTGGAAGTCAAAATGATGAAGGTATGCATGAAGAAACTTATAAGGCAACATATGAACTGTAATGTGTAAGTTGTATGACTTTTATGTATTGTTAGAGATGTGAATGTATAATTGTAAATTTGGATATATTACTTATATATATGAATTAGGACAACATTTTCATGCATTAAAAGTGACTATATAACTAATTTGTGATAGGGGAAAGAATTGTAAAAGTTAGTGGTATACCAAAAATGTGCATTTTAATGTAGCATGGGGAAAAGGTAATCTTGTATGGGCTATTTGTGTACCAATTGCAATGTGAGACTTAAGTATACATATGTTATGTTCCATAAGAGGTAAAGAAATGGAATTATTTAAGTTCATGCATGTTGCTTGCAAGTTTCATGCAAGTATGACTTAAAGTATGCAAATAGTGCATTTTAAGCAATTCTTCCAAGGCATATAGCCTTTTCCAAGGCATATTTAACATGATTCCTAAGATGGTCATTAAGGGTACATGGTTTCATATGCATAAATGGTGAAAAGAAGGAAGCATGAAATAAAAATGACCAAATGGATAGTAACTTGACTAGCATGACTCGACACCTTAATGAATGAGCATCTTAAGCTTCCAAAATTAATGCTATACGTACTTAGACCTTATGAATCTTCATTATACACAAGAATATACACTAAGAGGCATGAAATAATATTAACACAATGTGTTTAAACATGACTATGATAAATCTTATACTTGCTTAAATGTTTTAAATACTTGATATACATGCCAATATGTATATATATGACCTATATATGTGCTTGTACTTGAATGTGAAGTTATGTAATGGTATGAATATAGATAATGACTTACCATATATTCAAATGAAAGTCAATGATGTGTAAACACACTTAATAGATGATATTATGGTTCAAAGACTTAAGTTGGCTGAAAGGTATATATGACTCTTACTGGTAAAGTATGAAACATTATGAGATGACATTATGCTTATATGCTCATTATAAATTAAGGTTGAATTATGATTACATGCTATGAAGGATATGGATTCTTTAAGGTGATAAGTTAAGTATAAAATATGAATGACTTTACTAAGTGAATATGAACTAGAAATGCTACAGGTTTAGCTGACGAGACTCAAACTTCTCCTCAAGCTATTAATAAGGATAAAGTAGTAGCAGGTTTATGCTATTCACCTTATGACCTCACATAGGGTCTTGAAATGATGATTTCTCACTTATATGATTATGATATCAACCTAATGAGTTTGTATTATATCATATAATCATCTTTGCATATGATCATTAAAACATCCATTGTGCATCATATCATGAATCATTCATATATAAAGGCATATTCATGGCATATCTTATAAAGGACATAAAGTGGGAAAGGAAAGTGATATACAAAGTAACGTTCAATGATAGCATACTAGGTCATAGAGTTATTATTTATTCCCTCAATAGAGTCATATAGTATATGTTCCTATCATGGAACCACATAGAAATATTATGTTCCTATGGGAACAAAAGTATTATATAGTACCAATATACAAAGAAATGGACTTAGTACAAATTGTGCACAATCATACAAAAATGATATGAATTATTATAGGAAAATCAGAGGGAGAATGCAAAGTATGATTGCATTCTCACAGACATACATTATCATTCATAAATCATGGAAGTATAATTAATGAAATAATGAATGCATTACAGTTGTGCTTATATAGAAAAGTATACAAAGCAATGGTGTTCAAATGCAGTATTTGATCTAGGAAAAGTTACAGTAGATTCTTTATGGTATTTATTCCTATCTATACACAGTTTGCTAAATGCATTGCTTATAACAGATAAAGAACAATGCAAAGTGATTAGATATGATATAGTTATATTGCTTAATGATTGTTCATCATGTTTTGATGTTACTATATTATTTATGGTACGTAATCATATTATTTACTCATTTTATAACACTAGTGGGTTTTATACTCAGCATTTATCATTTGATGAATGTAGGACCGGGACCTTCAAGCTAGAATTTAGATTGATCAATCAATAGTCAAAGGAGGTTGTGATTTTGAAGAATCATATTCTCGGAGTGGTTTGGATAAATGTAAAATACTTCAAATATCTTTTACATATGCAACTTGTTGTATTAACCCTTATGGCTGCAATACTTATGCTATGAACTTTTGTTATGTGTAATATCAATACCAGTAAAATCTATAAAACTAAATACACAGATTTCATATGATAGATGATAATATGGTTATGAATGATAGATATATGATGCATTCACAGAATATAATGGATGCATACTATTGTATATTGATGTTACCCATGTTTATAAATATTATTGGATTATAGGTACAAATATTTGATATAGTTAAATGAATTGAAATGCAAAAAAAAAAATCATATGAATCCCTTGTAGGATAATTAATGATTTCCTTAATTAAGGATGATGAATTGGCTCCCTAAAAGGATCTCTAAAACTGTCTGGCTCTCACACTCTCCTCTTTCTTGATAGTACACTCTTGATTTAAAGGATTAACTATCAAAGTAGAGAAATCTTTGTAGTTGAAGCCCTATACTAATGCTCTGATTTGAGGAGTCAATCCCTATTCAAACCTCTTGCATCTGTCTCTGTTTATGGTAAGAATGCTTATAGCATAAAAATCTAGTCTGGTAAAATCCCATTCATACTCTACTATGGACATGTTCCCTTATTTTAGATTGAGCAACTCATGCAATTTTTGATCTGTATAAGTCAAAGGTACATGCTTCTATCAAGAATCCCTCTAAAAATCACCCCAGGTCAAAACTGGTGGATCATCCATACTCTATGGGATAGCCTTCCATTACTCATAAGGGTAGTCTATAGACTTTAATGGTATCGATATTACACCATCATACATTATAAGTATTACTGTGTAAAGTTAATACAATAAGTTACATATACAAAAAATATCACGAAGTATTTACATTAGTCTAAAACTACTTTGAGAATGAGATTCTTTAAAATCACACCCTCCCCTAACTGTAGATTGGTCAATCTAAACTCTCACTCGATGGTTCTGGTCTTGGGTTCATCAAATGATAAACATTGAGTATAAAACTTAGTAGTGTTATAAAATGAGTAAATAACATGATAATGTATCATAGATAACATAATAATATCAAATCATGGTGAACAGTCATTAAGCAATATAACCATATCAAATTATGTCATTTTACATCATTCTTTATCTGTTATAAGCTATACATATAACATATTGTGTAATGATAAGAATAAATACCATAAAGGATCCACTGTAACTTTTCCTGTATCAAATATTGTATTTAAACATCATTGCTTTGTATACTTTGCTATATAGCAGAACTATAGTGAATTCATCTTTTCATAATTGTACGTTCATGATATATGAATGATAATGTATGTTTATAAGAATGCAATCATGCTTTGCATTCTCCTTCTAATTTTCCTATAATATTTCATTTATTTTCTATATGATTATGCACAATCCGTAACGGGTCCATTTCTCTATGTATCGGTACTGTATCATACTCTGGTTCCCATAGGAACATAATATTTATCTATGGTTCCATGATAGGAACCTATATTGTATGATTTTATTGAGGGAATTGATAATAACTCTATGACCCAGCATGCTTTCATTAAACGTTGCTTTATATATTATTTTCTTTCCCCCCCCTTATATCCTTTGTATGAATGTCATGAATATGCCTTCATGATATAATGCATAATTGATGCTTTAATGATCGTATGCAACAATGATCATATGATACCATTCATAATTTAAATGCATTACATTGCTATCATAAGCATATAAGTGAAAAATCATCATTTTAGGACTCTATTTAAGGTTATAAGGTAAATAGCACAAACCTGCTACTGCTTTACCTTTATCGATAGCTTGTAGAGGAGTTTAAGTCTCATTAGCTGAACCTGTTACATTTCCAATTTATATTTACTTAATAAAATCATTCACGTTTTATACTTAACTTATCATCCTAAGGAATCCATAGCCATATATAGCATGTAATCATAGTTCAAGTTTGATTCATAATGAGTATACAAGCATAATATCATCTCGTAACATTTCATACTTTACAAGTAAGGGGTATACATAATTTTTGACCATCATAAGTCGTTGAACCATAATTTCATTCATTAAGTGTATTTATACATCATTGACTTCCATTTGCATATATGGTTAGCCATTATCCATATACATACCATTACACACCTTTGAATTCAAATACAAGTGCATATATAGGTCATACACATGCATATTGGCATATAAATCAAGCATTTAGAACATTAAAGCATGTATAAAACTTTGTCATAGCATGTGTGAGCATGTAGCATTAACTTTGTTTCATGCCTTAAATGTATATCCATGTGTATAATGAAGAGTTATAAGGACTAAGTGTGTGTAACACTAAGTTTAGAAGCCTAAGACACCCATTCATTAAAGTGCCAAATCATATTAGGTAAGTTACTACTCATTTTTTCATGTGCACTATTCATTTGGTATGTTTTACTATTCATTTAGTCATTTTCCTTTCATGTTTCTTACTCCTCTTTACCATATTTGCATGTATCATTACATAACCTTATTGACCATCTTATGGACCATGAATAACACTTAATTTTAATCTATCCTCTCAAGAACATCTCAAGGTATTAAACAATGCAAATAAAGTACCAAAACTTACACATTTATGGTATGCAATTCAAACTTGCTGAAACTAGAAAATGCAAATATCATTTCTGCGCGTACTTAGAATAAATGAATTTTTAAGCTATCTTCTTGACCTTTAACATAAATAAGCCATATACCATCAGAAACTAAACTCATCGTGGTTTTATTTAAGCTATATCATGCAAATTATTTCATCCATTAAGGTCTCTAAATGCTAAAAGGTCGCATATCAAAAGGTGCCTGCTGAAATTGCACAAGTTAGCATACTCTAGTCATACTTGCATGAAACTTGCATGCAACATGCATAAACTTGAATAATTTTACCTCATTACCTCTTATGGAATAGAGCACATGCATATCTTAAGCTTCACATGACAATTGGATGCAAATAACACATACAACATGACATTTTACACATGCTACACTAAAATGCACATTTTCAACATACCACCAACTTATACCACTCTTACCCCTATCATAACTTGGTCATATGGTCACTTTTAATGAATGAAAATGTTTTAATGAGACCTATCCATGAACAATATATCTATATTTACAATCATACATTCACATCTCTCACAATATATAATGTTACATAACTTGTATATTAAGGTGTATAAGGTTGCTTATAAGCCTCTTCATGCATACCTTAACCATTTGACTTGAAAACCATCTTAAAATCATGCCATACTAGATGAAAGCATACATATACATGTTACACACAAACTCAGGTCCATTTAGTCAACATACAAGACACATATTCACACTTTAAAGTAATATACATAAATGATACACTTGTTGCCTCTTAAATGAACACTTTGGCTAATTCAAACCATAATTCATCTTTGCATGCAACCAAACTACATTTTCATCATCTAAACACATTATTCAATCATTTTTTTACACAAAATCAAGGGCTAGGTAATTTTTCCTCTTAAAACCATGCAAACTAAAACGTCCCAAATCAAGTAGCAACTTTGCATTCAAGCTATCAATACATTTAATCATCTTTCCATCAACATTCAAGCACATCAAACCCTTTAAAAACCTTTAAACATCAGTCATACACTTTAAATAGTAACCAAAATGAAAAATTCAAGGGTTACAATTTAGGGATTATGTACTTTTCATACACCAAAATAGAAATTCTATTCAGTTACAAAATAAATTCATCGCTTAGGTTTCTTATCTTTCATCATTCACTCCAATTCTTTCATTAACACACAATTACCATAACCCTATGACAACATGTCACTTTATTAAAGAGCTAAAAAGCATAGAAGAAGAAGAAGAACACATAGGTAAAATGCATAGAACATTAAAGCAACATGGAAACCAAATTCTTTGCATGATTTTACCTTGAAAGAGTGTTTTTCTCTAAGTTAAGATGTAAAGAGAAGAAGGAAATGAAGAGAAGAAGGAAATGAAGAATCTGAAGCTAGAAGGGGGTCAGGATGAAGAAAACCAACTTATGCTTCCTCCTTAGGCAATATCAGACTTAATTTTGACCATATGAAAATTTAACCAATCATATGATGACATTTTGCAATCTTATCTTACTTTACTTAATATATTTACTTCTTCTTCTTTAAATTCTCATTTTTACATCATATTTAGGTCATGCTTTCATAAGATTGCACTTACCATTCATCATGATGTTATGAACTTAAATCATAGATAATATAGTTTCCAATATTAACCTTAACTTTCCATGAAATGTCATTTGTATCTTAGCTTATAATTTTACATCCATTGCTTCTAACTTTACTTTAACTTGTATTTACCCATTTTAAACTAGACTTTATCACACAATAACATATTAAACATGCCAATGCATCACCTTAGACACATGAATTCCATAATAGCACTTCATCCAAAGCATTCATTAAAAGCATTCCAAATTTGCATCTTTAGTGTATATTAACTACTTAAATCATCTTTTCACTTCCTTTTCATTACTTTATCTATCAATTCCATATCATATAGAATTCCTTTATTTACTAAGAATTTCATATCACATTCATCATGTCAAAGCATTCATGCACCATATCTTATTCATGCATTTCATGCACTAATCAATCATCCGCTATAACATATGCATAAAATGCATGCACATAGGGATGTTGTATGTGTATGAATATGATAGAAAATCACCCTAGGTCAAAACTAGTGGATTAGCCATAATTTGTGAAGTATTCTTCCACCATTCGTAAGCATCATCCTAGAGTGAAGAGATAATATGCTCAAATTTTACTGAATTAAGGCAGTCTAACTGTCATAGAACCCTCCTGGTCCTTTCAAGCTATATCTCAGCAACATACAGATCAGTAGTCTTAGAAAAATCAATAGTTCCATATGCTCTTAGCTTCTTAAAATATTTCTTATGCACATCTCTAACTTTTATTAGAAGTGGGACTGGAACTGCTATAGTAACCTATCCCTATAAAGATCTAAAAAACTAAGAAAACTGTATAACTACATGATCGACAGTAGATGTGGCTAGTTGCTTTATAGGAGGTACTCTCTCTCCTTATTCACCCCGCTCAACTGGTCCCTGCCAAACCTCTGCTCTTTTATTAGCGTTCAACGTGACCTATTGAGGGTTAAAGTTACCCCTACCTTCCTCACCAACTATAATTGCTCTATCTATCATCATGTCTAATCTATAAACACACACATGGATCATATATCACCTTGAGAACTCCTAATAGCTGGTGAACCACAAGGACCTCTTCTACCATCAGAAGTATTAGGTTTGACTCTAGATCTACTAAATCTCTCATGTTGTCCTCTACATATAGATAGCTCTAGTGGCCCTAATAAATGTAATTATATGAAGGTCAAATAGTCCATCGGTGACTCAGATTGGTCTATATAAACACATGATGGTATGAACACATCATGCTTAAAACATGACACATGATGGTGTGATAGGCACTACGTGTCCCTTTAGCCCTAATTGCTAGTCAATTGTATGCTTGCCTAAGTAAAAGGGCTGGCACTTTGGGCTCTTAACATCATGTGACCCTCATTCTTGTAAGTAGAGCTGGTCACATACTCAAGTTGAGGGACCATGTTCTCCCATAGATCAGGGTAGATCTGTTCCAAATAATAATAATGATATCAATCAATTAGTCACCTATATATGCATCATCTACACTAATTCACTTCTGTTGGTTTGTTTAGTGATTAAGCAGCGGAAGAAATTTAAAATTTTCATTTTAAAACAATAAACCAAAAGAAGATCTTTGCATCAAAGCATAGAGAAACTAGTTTAGAGATTAGAAGTGACAGTTTGATAGTAACTCTTACATTCAATACAGATGTCCTTCGTTCTTTATCTCTAAAGTGTTTATGGTTGTAGCAAACTAAAAACCACCAAGATAGGCAGCCTCCAACAGTATCCACACGAAACAAGGATGTCCAAGCAAGCAACCAATTGCTTCTATCTCCTTTCCTGTAAACTAGCAAAGAAAAAGAATAAAAACTTATGGAATTTTCTACTTCCTCACAATTGCTCTTGTGAAGGTCGAATTCTCCTTCTGCAGAAGAGTGTAATTTCGGCCAAAGGAAGAAGAATTGTGTGGCTTGACCTAATTTTGGTTATAATAACATATTTATACTCCAAAATTAGGTTAAGCTGAAACCCTTTCAGCTTAAGTCAGGCCTGGGCCCGTCTGTGACTAATATGGCCTGTGACTGTCACTTGCCATATCATAGCC
>CANYBF010029670.1:0-14645 GCA_948192965.1 Dalechampia spathulata | reverse complement strand
TGCCTTGGGGCATTTTGGTGGATGGAGGCTTCTCCTTCGATGGGCCGGCCCGCCCGAGATGCAGCCCGGTTACTCCTCCGGCCCGCCAGATGGGCCGAGCTCCCCGTAATGGACCATGGGCCCGTTCACGCTCCAACAATATTATACCTGTTAAGCCATGGTTCTGCACGATTAAAAGAGCGACTCTTTGATGCTTTGGGCCACATGTGACACCTTTCCATTGGCAAAAATGAACAGAATCATTCCATGAACTTAGCACTTGACCAGGATCATACTTCACCTCTTGCTTGAACGCCATTAAGGCCAGGCGATCGGTTTCATTGCTGCCTGAATGGACGAAGGAGGAAAGAAAACTTGGTAAAACCAAGCAGGAAAGAAGGACAAGAATATGCATCAAGAAGATAAGCTTCATGATCAACTAAGAGATGAGAACGACAAGGCATAAAACGATATTCTACATTCCTGACAGGCACTGTATTATAATAACTAGAATTTATCAGATACGGCAATCATAAAAAGACAATGACAGGGTTTAAATTATTACAAGTTGTTGGGTAAGTCAACGTCATCCAGATTAAATTTTCGAAAGATTTCCTGGAAAAATTAGATTACGGTCAAACATGGGCACTGAGATTTGCAAAGTCAATTTCATATTTTATTGGTCGATCAATGTGGCACATGTCAGGAAAACAAACTATGCTTTTATGCCTTGAGTTCATATCGATTCATATTTTTGACTCAATCCGGAAAGCTCATGATCACGAAATATAATCAGAGAGAATGGAAATCGATGTTAAGCTGGGCTCGGACTCTGCAGTAAAACTAGCTGGTTTATCACAATCCGACATTTTCATGGGGCTTCTATGAGAGATATGAAGTTGGTAAAAGCTAATGATTATAGACATATATATATATATATATATATATATATATATGCATCATATTACAGATTAACTTGAATGTTTGAACTCTGGAGTGCATTCGTCTTAGTAATTTCAGCATGTACGCACGTATGCACGTAAATATATCGGTCGAACTGATATATTTTCTAATTCATTTCAACTTGTTCATTTTCTAATTCATCTTCCAAACCATTGTTGTTGCATTGGAGGATCTCTGTGACCCAACCATGTAGCTGCTCAATAGCTGCCTCATCTGTTCAACATCAAAACCACATAATATAAAACCAAAAATCAGTATGCATCAAGTACTAATTCTAACTTCACCATATATAAGAAAAACTAACCAAGTCTTGGGACAGTGTGCCCTTGGGGATGCCTTATAATTAGAGGGCTATCAAAGGCAGTGGCAAGCTCTTCACAGGGCAATCTTAACCAGTCTTTGGCTCCTATAAAGTGGACTGATCTGACCTTAATGCTGTCCTTATAGGCAACTTCGCATATCTTTGGATCCCTAAACTTTGCCCCTGAAATTGATATAAACAATTTGAAGGGCGGATGCTCCTTCAACACTTTTCCCTGTGCCAGCCAAATGGATATTCAATTAATTATTTTTTATATTAAAGTCTGCCATATGAAATGAACAATATGGTATAGAAAATTCACCTGAGCTTGATAGCCTAGCAATAAGGCTGAGAGAGTTGCACCCTGAATAAAAATGACACAAAATTTCACTATAATTTACATTATATTATATTGAATTACTCGTAAGTAGATTATATTTATTATATTACTCGTAAATTGATTTATATTTCATTAATTTTTTGATCAAAAATATATTATGAAATTTTTGATTTTTTCTTCTTTCATTATCTCTATCTTACTGGTATAATATTTGAATTAATAAAACATCTTTCTCTTCTCTAGATTTTTCAAGGAAAATCTCGAATTGGATATGAAATGATAAGGAAACTTAAGAACAAGGAAGGAAACATGCCTGAGAGAATCCAAGCAAGCCATCAAAAGGACCTTTGCTTGTAATGTATTCACACAAATAAGAGATGCATTCTTCCAAGTTTGTATACTCTGTGAAATCCTGATTTTATATTATTATTATTATTATTCACAAATATATCAGTAATTAATTTCTTACATCCAAAATTCTGGAAAAAATAGCAAAAAAATAATAATAATTTAAATAGAAAATAGAGTTTGGAAAATGGGTTTTACTTGATTGTATTGGAACCACTCAAAGTAAGGTGGTGGAAATATGCCTTCAATGTCTGATTTCCCTCCAGCAGGAAAAATTCCATCTGGAAAATCCTGCATTTTCTCTAGTAAATATCATCGAATATGAATTCAAATTCATATCTACGATAACAAAAAAATAGAATTTAAAGAGCATTTGTATTATTGGATTACGATATTATTAATTTATAAATATTATTTTTATAATAAGCGTTAATAGATAAACATATAATTAACTAAAATTATCATTATTTATATATGTTTATACACATTATCATATACTCACACACACAAAAATATAAAAAAATGTTTACCATTGAATGAGAGCAATTAAGATTTATTTGATCAAATTAAAGAGTTTTTGAAATTAAGTTCCTCTTTGATAATAGTTTTTAAAATAATATTCAATGTTTTCAATTTTATTCATATCCAATATAATGTTCAATTGATGTAATAGAAGAAATTTGATGAAAAAAAAATAAAAAATAAAATAAAAAAGCATACCATGTGAAAGTGAGCCAAAAAAGAAGGATCCCACTTGCTAATTTGCTTGTGAAGAAAACTTCCACTGGTTCTGAATCCATGGAGGCATAGTATCTTCATTTTCTTTTCATTCTTCATTTTCTTAAGCTCAAAGTGCTTTTTTTTTATATAATATATATATATATATATATAGGTTGTAAGTCTAAAATGACAAGAACTGGGCTTGACTTATAAAAAGGAGAGAGGTTGGTGCTACCTACCTCAGAATTTAATGCCCTTAGCTACCACCATGGTTATTTGGTTAGCTCTACCATGATGGTGGTTGCTCACTTTGATGGTGGTTATTAATAATTTTTATTTTTTAAACAAAAAAAACATGATTTATTTTAAAATTTATATTTATTAAATTTGATTAAATTCACAATTTATTACTTCAAAATCATTCCATTTACAAGATAAAATATACTTAAATTGACGTTATTTACTCCATTAATTCTTAACTTAAATATTGCTTCTGATTATAGATTAATTAGTAGAAATGAAATCGATTAAAGAGCCAATGATCAACTGTGTAATTGACTTATATATCATTTCGATTTGCCATTCTGACCAGGTTTTTATACGAAGACAGCCGGCACATTGGTTCTTCTGGATTGCCATATTTTTCAAAAACCATGACCGACATGCTTGAGAGAATGTGACAGAAAATAACAGAAATGTCAATTAATCATACTTTAGTTTACATGCAACATCAAAGTGAAGCATCAACGTAGACCCAAGGAATATTAATCTAATCTACCGTTTTATTTACTTTAATAATATAATTAAGAGATGGGAAGTCAAACGCCAAGGACATAATGCTGTATAAGGTCTTTCTGGAGCAGTTTTTGGTGCTTTCCTCCGTAGCAAAACCAAAATTTCTCCAATGTAGAATTAAAATTTTGGACTTGTTTTAATCTAATTCAATTTTTATGTTCATTTTTAAAATTAAAGTCGGGTTTTGCCCACTCCAACCCTATTGTGCAAATTTTGTTAGTTGTTAGTTGTACAAAAGTAAATTACTTCTTTTTTTCTTTCTGCTAATCACTCTAAACTCACTTAAGTTAACATAATACATCCCAAGTTTCCTCTTTCTAATATATTCATTATAGGGTACAAGGGGGAAGGCTGAATTACAGCTTGGCATGCACCAGGCATAATTCTTTCCTTTTCTCCCCATCCCCAAGCTCACCTAGCAGGTGGCCACGATGATAGGACGGCAAGGAAAGGAGCACACGTACCTGAGGATTCGGCATGAAATTATGGGTTCAGTATTCTGAGAGGCACGCTTCTCATTTGTTTATAAACGTTGACTCTGCCAAGTCGATGGCACGTGCCAGACCGGCCGCCTTATTCTGGCATTCCCTATGTTCGTCATCAGGATCGCTGTCTGCAACGATACCGGCTCCGGCCTGTAGATATGCTATCCATTCACGGCGTTTATCTGTGCCTTGGTACTTGTACATGGTGTCATGGCGCGCTCCTGTTGGGAATACCATTGTCCGAAGCCCCAATGCTATGTCCATGTCACCCATAAATGAAACCCCTCCAAAACCGCCGCTGTAAGGACCGCGCCTCGATACTTCATATTGATCGATCAATTCCATTGCCTTGACCTGTAGGA
Organism: Dalechampia spathulata; assembly: GCA_948192965.1. Lineage (NCBI taxonomy): Eukaryota > Viridiplantae > Streptophyta > Magnoliopsida > Malpighiales > Euphorbiaceae > Dalechampia > Dalechampia spathulata. Next base: position 10,352 of record CANYBF010029670.1, on the reverse strand, counting down.
CAATGCCAACAAAAGCCATTAAAAAGAAAAAGAAAGCATCGCATAAGCACTCATTGCCTTATGAACCACTGCTCTACCTTCTAAATCCCCAACCAAAGGAAGGATAAATGAGATAAAAGTTGGAATTTTAGCCATCAAGTTTGAATTTGATCGAGACCGACGAATCCATTTTTGCAATTTGTTCAACAGTAAATAGGAGACGTCATTAGCCAACTCTTTTGAAACTAATTGATATTGATATTTGTATACCTTAATTATAGTGCATATGCTACATTGCACTAAATTCTGACTTCACCTACTTAACTTATCACCAGACAATTGATGTACATCTTATTAACAATCTTTTCTTCTCTTTTCAGCAATTGCTCCCACTGAAAAATCGAACTCATGACCATAGTTGTAATACCATTTATAGAAACTTAAGTATTACCGATTCTCAAAAAAGGTATAAAGAAAGATGCATACTCTAATTTTGTAATACATTCAAAACATGATTGTTTATAACATTCTTTACTATGACTAAGCTCACTTACCTCAATCACGAAAAGATTGATTCGTACTTTGCCAATATTAGCGATTGAACATCATTGAAAGTATAGCTGAAGTTTAAAAACAAACCTTTGGTGCTCCACTAACAGTTCCAACAGGCAAGGCAGCTCGTAAAGCATCCCAACAAGAAAGATCATCCCGTAATTCTCCTGAAACCTGCATCAAGCAAAGAATGTGCATGGGATCATTGTTTTTTCAAAAAAGAAAAAAGAAAAAGAAAAGCATGTAGTCTTGTTATAGGACTGAAAGGAAAATGCCAACATCTCAGGCGTCACGTGTTATTAGAATCCTGGGAGATTCGGCATCCACAATAAACAAACTACTCCTTCAATAAGAAGTCCAATTGTTATACGTAGAACTTATACCAACAATCCAGTCAGTCGAAAGCATATTACGATGATAACAAATTCGTATATGAGCTCATTCGTTGAATGCCGAGCCTTCAACTAATTACCTAGTTAATGAAAAAAGGTTTAAAACCGAATTAAAGCAGTACAAGAGACAGCTTACTAGCTTCAACATTTAACACATTCCAGAAACAAGAATTGAACTGTGCGAAGTATCGGAATAACAGAAATAATGTGAAGAGACTAGACTTTATTTAGATGGTACAAGTATGTGTTCTCACCGTAGAGCTTATGTGCATCACATGGGAGTATCTTTCAACATTCATAAGCTTTTCCACAGTTACTGAACCATATTTTGCTACCTGCATGGTAAAATATTGTAAAGTATCAACTTGAACAACTATACCAGTTATGCAACTTCATTTCTGATCTTATTTGGGGAATAATTTATCAGATAGATGTTTAAGACAAGTTAACGAAAAATATTGGGTATTGACACATAAAGCCTGCAAAAAGTGTACTATATTCCTCAACTATAACACCTGAAATCGCAGAAAATGCAAACGTATTTAACAATTTTTTCACAAATGAGAAAAAAGCTAAGCTTACAAAGAAACGAAAGAAAATGGGATGATTTCTTAATAATTAAAAATCTAACTATTATCATCTGAAGCACGCACAAAAAAAAAACCTCGGTAAAATTACCCTATCAGTAAAGTTGCATGAAGAAGCCAAAGAATATAGTGATCTAGGCATGGTTGAGACTTAAATAAATACTGATTTGTATACACAGTTGCTTGGTTAATTTATGATGGCTTTCCAACATGAGTAATTAATCGAACATTTCATGCATGCCAAGAAAGAACATAAAAAGTGACTAGGACCATACAGCTAAGTTTGATAGGAATATCATATCAACGAAATATACAAGTTTTGAGCTTTAAAATGCAGACTAGCTTTCGTAAAGTCAGCTATATAACCTTTCCAACATCATTCCTGCCAAGATCAACCAGCATTATATGCTCTGCGCACTGTTTGGGATCCTTGAGTAGCTGCTGCCCCAGCATCTCGTCTTCTTCAGGTGTCTTTCCTCTTCTGGTAGTTCCAGCCAATGGCCGATTAACTATCTTATTCTGTTTGGTAAATGGAACAACATGGAATGTAATCAATGTTCAATAAAAGAAGCAATATGATTAAGATATGCATAGAGATAAGAGGTTTTTGAACTTCACCATTTGTGATAAAAGAAATGATGAATTAAGATAATGAATGAATTACTGCATCCAGCTACGAAAGCTAAGATCACACTGGTAAGAGTTTTCACTGTGAGATCCTACCTTCTTTACACGAGTAAGAATTTCTGGACTTGAGGCAACTAGGATACATCCTCTGGCCTGTAAATCATATTTAACAAGAATGCGTTAGAAAATACAAGCATTAAACCACACCAAAGAGCTGAAATAATCAATACTTTTTTCACCAAAGAAAGGACATACTTGCAAATATGTCATGTAAGGACTAGGATTCACAACTCTCAATGCTCTATACACTTCGAATGGGTCAGCAAATGTTCGGCGTTCAAAACGCTGACTTAGTACTATCTGAAAGATATCTCCTGCTAGAATGTGTTCTTTTGCCTTCAATACAATTCCCTTGTATTCCTCACATGTCATGTTTGAATTTGTCAAAGATGGACCAAATTGGTTGGTTTGCAAGTTTACAACTCCTGCAGAAAGCCTTGGGCTGACGATTCCCATTTAAGATAAAGAAAAAGTGAATGACTTTCAGGCCAGGTCAGTACAAAAATACTACAAAAGAATACACAGCAATAACTCACGGGTCAATATCCTGCACTCGAGCCAACAATTTTTCTAAACGTTTCATTCCATCAGAATAAGCACTCTCCACGGATGAGTATCTGTCCATCCTCACCCAATGAATCACATGGACTTTCTGAGAATAAAATGAATCAAAATTAAGGACCTTAATTTGAAGGTCAGGTAATACAATTTGAAGCATTTATTGATCTTGTCATGGTAGCTTGGTCAAGCGTGCATGTCATATATTCTCTACACATCTAAGTTCTTCATAGAGAGAAATAATTCTGGATGCTAGAAAAATGATAAATATGGGATTAAGGGTAAAGATTGACCACTATGGTATCGTATAAAGAGTTAACATACTGCTATTGCCAAAAAAAAAAAAAGAAAAGAAAAGAAAAGAAAAGAAGAGCAAGAATACCTTCTCTACATGATCAAATACAATAATATCATCATACAAGCCAAGGTGTATATCTACTAGATTTCTATCATCCTCAGGAGCACTTGAAAATGGCAGCTTTTTCTTCTCTACATATCTCACAGTATCATATGAGAAATAGCCAACCCAACCACCTATTCATAAAATAACTTTTAGTAAAATGGCTAGATTGATTTTGTTTTCATAATCATTTGACAATGTCTCTTTACTGATTGGAATCATCGAATGCAACAAACATGGTCGGAAATGTATCTCACTTATTTAACAAGCACATATATATAGGCATAAACGACAATAACATGGGAACAAAGAACAACAACTGACAAGAAAATAGATCAGTATACAAATACTGACAAGAAAGACGATGAATAGAGCGCAAACAACAAACATCCAGCATGTAGATGGTAATAAATATTGACATCAAATCTAAGTTATTCTCCTTGTCATATTTGCCATCATTATATTTGTCCTTACTAATTAAAATTCTATATTCTGCTTACGGTTTTTTCAGTGGTTGCATTAGAATGATGCCAAATAATTCAACATCTAATATGATTGTTGGCACCAGTAACTTCAAATCTGAACTGTCTGCAATGTCTGGATAATCCATAGAAATAATTCTCCCTTTACGTAATAGCATCAAGATACACAGTTCATGCAGTGCAGGTATGTAACCTAACAATAAATTGCACCCAAAAAAAAAAAATAACATTCTCTTTTCCTATGTGTCCTAATGGAAACTAACACATAGAAAAGCAAAATACCATTAAATACGAGGGCAAAGCTAATCAATCTTTCACAGCACTCCATTTTGATTTTAGGGCATAGAGATTAAGAAATTTGTCATTAAATAAAATCAATTAAGATCTTCATTGTGACATTAATTTAAGCTGTATATCCAAAATGTTTATAATAAAACATGCATTTATGAAGAAAAATGGAAAAAAAATTAAAGATTATGGAACACTGAAATCATCCAGAGTTTTCTCACCACAAAAAGCTTCTGGTAGTTCACTAATGATTTGGGGTTTCCATCCCTCGGATATTCTTCTTGGAATTGTCATTGGATCTTCAACAAACTCTTCTGTCAGAGAGCCTTCTTCATGGTCCATAATTGTAATCTTATTTTCTTTCGCCACAATTTCAATTGTTGGCTGAGCTCCTATTACACTATATCGCCCCTGAAACCATTAATTCATCACTAATAACAGACATTATAAATGATTAAATGACACATGACATGATGCAAAATAACAAAGGAGACAAAGTTCTTACGACATTAGAAACTTGAAAACCAGGCTCTACAGACTCAAAAAGGAAGCTTGGAGCCTCTCTATCATCTTCCTTAACCAAACATCGGTAAGCAGTAACTGGAGTTAACTGATCAGAGAATATGCAACTGTGAAGTGGTACTAGATTGCCAAGTTTCGCAGCTTCCGTGAAATTCACTTCATCAGAAACTAAAGGAATCCAAATCATAATCATATAATAATATATTATTAATCGTCCTGAACTACCAAAGAAAAATTTAAGTTTCCAACAACATTTACTAAAAATAATAAAAATTTGCGAAATTCGCTAGTGTATTATTCATAACTCAAACGCTTAATTTGGTAAATGAACTCTTCAAGAGAATTTAAAAAGAGGAGTTATAGAACTCCTCTTTTAAAAACTGATACTTAAAAACTCTTCTGTTCAAATTCAGCACAACATTCAGCACCGATTAAATTGTAGAGATCAAAAATTCAAAGAAAGAACATCCAAGTAATTTATCAATCATCGGCTACATAACAACAGTTCAAAATTTAAATGCAGCTTCATCTAAATCTTTATGATCTCAATATAAGAAACAGAAAGATCAATAAGCAGCAACATGTAAAAAAATTTTAAAAATTTGCTCAATTCAAAGTTCATACACGAAACAAATTTGTATTTTCTTTATTTTTTTCTCTGCTATCAAATCACACACTAAATAAATTCATAAAACAAAAAAAAAAACAAAACTAACCAAAATCTGCGATAATAAGAACAAACAGCTGAAAATAAAGCAAACGAAATTTCCGTTATAGTTTATAACACTTTAATCATAGTCGTTTCTGTTAATCTCACCTAAAGAAGAGTTCAAGAGGGAAATGCACTTGACGGCTGGACGGAAGGGGGTAATTCTAGTTCTGGAAGCGGAAATGACAGAGGAGGGAGTGGCGAGAAACGGAGAGAACGTTAGGGATTGCATTATGAAGAAAAGCTGTTTGGTTCTAGAGAAACGCTGTGGTTATGGTAATGGCAGTTACTGAAAATCTCTCTCTTTCTCTGTGTGCTGTGAGTATTTGCTTGGCCACTGGCTTTCTCTTTACTCAGCTGAATCCTTTCTGCTTATTATCATACAAATATATAGCAGGGGTGAGATTTTTTTACAAAAAAAATCCTGTGGGCCCACTAAACTTGTTGACTCTCAAATTTGACGCATTTTCACAGGCAGGAAATTTTAAAAAGGAAATCTACTTAGATATTATTTCTTTTTTTTAGGAGAAAAATATGAATTAAATTATATATATTTATATATATATATATATTGGAATATTTATAAATATCATAAAATTATTATTATTATTATTATATTGTATAGTCCATTGAGGATAAAATATTGGATCTTTTAATAAACATTTAATATGATATGGATAGCTTTAAAATATTTTTATGAAATATATGAATTAATTAACAATTAGTTAATGTTTATTAATTATCGGGGTTGTCAGACATCATCAATAATATCTAGTAGCTGCTAATAAATAGCAACTAAGCCTACCTTTAATGAATAAAAAGATAACTTATTATATTGATGACTTGAATTAATACAATTTTAAATGATATTTAATGAATAAATATAAATTAGCAAAATTTATAATTTCTTTGTTTATTTTTTAAAATTATATTTTGATGAAAATGAAGCTAATATTTTCAATAATATGTTAATATTTTAAAATAATTTATGTTCTCATGGTAATTAACTATAACATATTTTTAAATTACAAATACAATGTAATTTGTATAATCATCCAAGTAAATTAATCATTAAATTTCAATTTTAAATTATTAAATGAAATTTTAAGAATGCTATTATTTTTATGAGTTTTAAAATAACACAATATATTTTTAATATACACATGAAATTTTATATTTATATATTTTATATTTTATATCTGTATTAATTAAATATATATATAAATATTAAAATATAATTGCCAAGAGTTTTAGTTTAAGATAAAGATTATGAAATGAGTGGTAGGAATTTATTTTCTAGAAAAGGAAAATTAAATAAATTGAGGAAAGTGTATAAGCTTCAGAATTTTATTGTTATTACCAAAGTTGTAGTATTTTAAAATATTACATGCACGTGCCTTCTTTTGTGAAATAATTCAATGTATTTTGATGTTTTTATTGTGATATTTTTTTATTTAAATTATTTAAAATATGATATTGTTAATAAATGGATCAAATTACAATTAAATATCATAAATATGTATCTTCTAATATTAATTGATTTTAGGAGTATTAGTAATGTATGAAATTCTACAAATGTTTTATTAAATATATTTTTTTGATACTATTAAATTAATTTAAATTATAAATTATTTATATTGAAATAAAAATATTAATTTATTAATTTATTTTTTCATGAATTATGAATATTTCCTTTTATTCTATTTTAAATGTTAATTTTGGAAAACTTTTTTTTATCTCCAAATAATTATATATTTAACAGATTTTATTTCATAATTGACATTATTGGATGAATACTTATTTAATCATAATTAAATTTAATAATTTGTCCAATAAATATTATCTTGAGAATATTTTAATGAAATATCCAATTAATAAATCAACTTTCTCGATAGTAACGAAATGGATAACATAAACATATATATAATTGAAGTATAATAAATGAATGGGTTGGCAAATTTAATTATATTGGTGGACGGTTAATGTGGATTTTATGTTGGTAGGTCAGCACATAATGAAAAATAAACTTTATTATAAATAGAAATTATTTTTCCATTTATGAAAATATCATCTAAATAAAAATATTATTTTTTTTATTGGTATCTCCATTTTTCCACTAGAATTTAATAATTTGTTGCACATATTTAATGTATGAAAATATTTTTCAATTTAATATTTCTTATTTTTCATTACAAATGTTGTTTGAAAATAATGTTGATAAAAACAAGTAATTAATAATTAATTTAAAATAATTTTAAAAAGATATGTCAAATTATTTAAGTTAAATTAAATACACAAAATCTTAAACACAATCACTAGAATGAGACATGAAATTTTGAAGCATATTTAACACATTGATTAATTGAAATCTCGAACTTATCTAATTATCCGGCATATTAAAAACCTTTCAATTCAGTCCATATCAGAAATTTGGATTCTTATATATATATATATATATATATAAACATGCGGAATGGAAGTCAACATGCGGGTCTAGTCAACGAGGACAATTAATTCTTTTTAAGTATATTTTACATTCTATATATATATATATATATATGATACAAAATTATTGATATAAACAGCTTTATTATTTTTTAATTTAAATTGAAATTATTCATTTCAATTATATGATTATTGTTATAAAGTTGTGAAGATTATTTTTATTAGGCAGAAGGAAAATAAAGGTAAAAAATGAATAAAAAATTAAAATAAAAAATAAATTTACTATTATATTGATAAATAAAAAATTATCAATTAAATTTCTTAATTTATTTAATTTACGAGGATCATTAATTTTTAAAATAAAATTTAATTATGTATATTTAATATGAACAGTAAATTACCCTCAATTTGAGTCTGGGAGGAATTTTTAATTTATTTTAATTTATTTATCTTTTTTAATAATGTAAAATGATATTCCATTTCCATTTTCCTCTCCATTTTGCACTAATACAAACAAAGCGCAAGTCAAAGTCAAAGTTTGTAAACTACTAAATAGCTTTTGAATGCATGACATTCAAATGTCACCGACCCAGTAGAAAACTGTTCGAGTAATTAACGATGAATTGAAATTTAAAGAAATAAAAAATAAATTTAAATTTAAAAAATTATATAAATATATCAAAATAACACAACAGATATCACGAGTTAAATATTTTTCATTAAAATAAGATGAATTTTTAATAATGATAGTTGGAGGCATTGGAAAGGAACAAAACATGAAGACTAACTAGTATTCCAGGAGGCAAAAAGGTTGTGGTATCAAAATCGGTTTTTCCAGTCAAATGCAAAGGCAAGTGGATCAATCAACAAATATACGTTAAGGTTTCTTGTAAAAGGATCAAATTAACTTGCACGTATCCACTATCATAATCATTCCTACCACTTTTAAACTAATTTTTATTTATTATAAGTTAAAATGATCGATAAATTATACAATAATTTAATTAAAATTATATCATGCTGTATGTATTTTAAATCATAAATAATCATTAAATTTTATTATATATTTTAAAATATATTAAATTTTTATGAAAATTTTAATATAATGAATAATTAAACATTACTTTATACATATTTTGTATTTTTCAAATAATAATTTTTTAAAAAAGGTTCAAATGGTTTCTTTTTCGACCACTGTATTTTCTTAAACTCATTAATTGTTTAGATATTACAAATAATGTGAGCATGTATAATTTATTTATTTTATTATTCTTCTTTATATAAAAATTTAATATTTTTTTTCAAACACATGATAAAGTACATTATCACATCAATAAATGAATTTCTGAATTGGTATGAAATATATAAAGTAATTAATTAAAGATGGATGGATAAATTAATTTTTTATATAAATAAATAAATAATTTTTATATAATAAAATTATAAATTTTTAAAATTTTGATGATAAAAGAATAATTATTTTTGAGAAATTAATAATTGTTTGGAGGACAAAAAGGGAATTTCCTAAAATAATGTGGGTTTTTTTTTTTTTTCATTTTCTGAGTTTTGAAATTATTTTATTGGGTGATGTCTGAAGAAGAGTAATTATCATGTCTTGTCTGAATTTCAGTGTTGGCTGCCAACTTGGTTTAATTGTTGGACCAGTTAATAAATATTATACTGTATTATTATTTTTAAAATATAGTTTTTAAGATATATTATGCTAATTTTTCATTTAATTTTTTATAATCTTTTGGGAATTTTTATCATTTTAGCTTGCTTTTATTATATTGTCAAACTTATAGTTATAATGGCAATCAATCATCATTAAAATTTTATGATAAATAATAATATTATTATATGTATTTATCATATATATATATATATATATATATATATATATATATATATTAAATAGAAAAATAATTAGACTTGTCACATCCACATTAATAGCATTTTTTTTAACACGTTTGCATTTTATGCATGAGAAGGAATGATGTATGGAAAGTATGATTATGAGTATGATATGCATGAATGGAATTTCATAAGATATAGAATTTAAAGTGAAAAGAGGTAAAAAAAATAGGTTAAAGTGATGAAAATAGAGTATTCATGTTTTAAGAAGTGCATTTTGAATACTTATGAAATGTGGTTCTAATAATGTATTCGAATGAAATTTATAAGTGAAAAGAAATTATTAGATATGTCAAACATGATATTCTATATGAAAGTAGAGGTTAGGATGTATATTAGGAAGTAAAAAATGAAATTAGAATTTCAAATAAGTTAAGTTGGAAGTAGGGGTATTTTGGTAATTTCACTTATACAGAGGGGTATTTTCGGAAAATAGAATTATGTATGTTGGATATGTGATATATGTTATGTATGTATGAGATTTAGTATATACTCATTGAAGAAAATATTAAAGAAAAATAAAAAGAAATCAAATTAAGGAAGAAACCAATAGGATGGTGACAAGTGTCACCATACGATTGGACCCTTCTTTAATTAAGTAAATCATTTAATTATATTAGGATTTTCATAAGTAAAAGTAGGTCATTTGCTTCTTCTTCTCCAGACCATACGTTCTTCTCTTCTTCCTCTTTTCTTTCCATTTCCAATTTTACCAAAACTACATCTAAGGTAAACTTTCATGAAAATTCTTTATTTAAGAGGTTCTCAAGCTTGCTCTCTTCATATGTGTGCTTATTGCTTCATATTCTTTGATATAATTGATGTATAGAGCATGTA
>CANYBF010029490.1:0-11886 GCA_948192965.1 Dalechampia spathulata | reverse complement strand
CCCTAAGCTTTTTCTTCCTCCCGCCAAAATAACTACCTTTCAAATTATAACAGACTCACGAACATACCCGATCGGGTATACTTAAGAAGCGAAACGGGTATGACAACTTACCCGAACGAGTAAGATGCATACCCAAACGGGTAAGATCAAACTTACCTGAACGGGTAAGTGTCATACCCTAACACAATCCAAAGATACCCAAACGGGTATGATACTCACAAAGATAAAAAGACCTAAGTGCAACCCTAATTTGAACCCTGAACTACACCGGGATGAACCAAGATGCCCGTGAGGGCAAAACAACAAGGAGATAGGCTCGATTCATCCCAATCAATCCGACCGATCCAAAATTAGGGTGCGACAATGACATTTCTGAAAAGAGCTAAAAGCAAAGAGTAGTTCCTATAGTAATGTAAATCTTATGCTTAAATTTGATAACTCTAGAAGAAATACTGTAGTGGAGGTAGGAAGAAGAATTGATCAACAATGCTTGTTAGAGCTGTGTAGGAGAATGATAACCCTGATAAGATTGTAAGACATCATGCACCCACATGGGTGTGACAGCCGATACATTGAGATTGAAGAGTGTAGAAGGAATAGATGGACATCAAGACAGAGCATCTGCTATATAATTGTTAACCCCCTTTTTACATTCAATTGTATAATCTAGCCCAAGAAGTTTAATCACCCCTTTTTGTTGCACCATTGTATGCAAGTGTTGTTCTAATCAGTACTTTATGCTGTGGTAATGGGTTTGAATGACGAATGGACTCCCTTCCAAATAATACCCCAGTTTCCCACTGTAAAGATGATAGCGAGGAGTTCCCTTTCATATGCAGATAGGTTGCCATTGCAATCACCAAATGGTCAGGATATGAAAGCAAGTGGTTGGTTATTTTGGAGGAGGACTGCACTCATGCTGGTAGTGCTTGCATCACACTCAATAGTGAAGGGTTAGGTGAAATTGGGTAGTGCTAGGATAGGTGCATTAGTAAGAGCATTCTTAATTATTGAAAAGCTATGATTGCCTCCGAATTCTAATGCCAATTATCTTTCTTGAGTAAGTGGTAAAAGGTCTATAAATCAACCCATAGTTACGAATAAATCAACGATAATAACCTGACAAGGTAAGGAATCCTCGTAGTTTCTTGACAGTCGTAGGTTGCGACCAATTTTGAATGGCAACCACTTTCTCAAGATTAGTGGCAACCCCATTCATACTGATAGCATATCCCAAATACCTAATTTCCAACTTCTTGAAAACATATTTGACGAATTTAGCATATAACTGATGGTCATGGAGAAACTGTAACATTATTTGTAAGTGTTGTCTATGAACGTCAGCGTTAGAACTATAGATGAGTATGTCATAAAAAAAACACTAAGAAAAACTTATGCAAGTATAGGTGGAAGATGGTGTTAATAAGAGCTTGAAAGGTGGCTAAGGCGTTTGTGAGTTTTAATGGCATCACTTTAAATTCAAAGTGGCCAAAATGAGTTTGGAAGGCCATCTTGTTCACATCTACTTCTTGCATCATAATCTAATGATAATCAGCTCAAAGATCAAGCTTTGAGAAGACTGTGACTTAGTGCAATTCATTCAACAAGACTTCAATGAGGGGACTAGGGAATTTATTTTTCATGGTAGCTACGTTGAGCTCGCTAAAGTTAATGCAAAAATGCTAATTACCATTTTTTTTCTTAGCCAATAGCACTGGAGATGCGAAGGGGTTAGAACTGGGCTAAATAAGTTCAGAGTGTAGCATTTCAATTTCCTACTTTTGAATGTAGGAGTGGCGATATGGTCGTATATTGATTGGGTTAGAGAGGGGTTTCAATGGAATAGAGTGGTTGCTGACGCGTGGTGGTTGTAAGGTTATGGGTTCGATAAAGACATCTTGGTAAGAGATAAGAATTAGATGTAAATCACACCTAACTAAATCAAGTGGAGCAGGAACCAAAGTTTCTAGTAGCTATTGGATTAAGAAAAAAATGGAACTAATCCCCTTCCAGCCACTTCATACCATCTTGTTCAAGAAACATGAACTCATCATTTAGAGAGCCCCTTGCTTTGTCAGTCCTCTTAATATAATTTGCTTCTTATCTTTGGTGATGGTGAGTGTATTTTTTTCATAATCAAAGGTTAAAGGAGAATGTTCTCACATCCAATCCGTGCCTAAAATTATATCATATTCCCTTAAAATTAAAAATGCAAAAATCAAACTTAAAGGAATATCCTTGCATGATCCATGATCCTTGTAGTAATTTCTTGTCGATTATCAGCTTTCACCTATTTGCTATAGTGACAGCAACCGGTGGAACTTAGAGTACATAAACCTTCAATTTACAAGCTAATTTGGCATCAATGAAACTGTAAGTCAACCCAGTGTCAATTAAAATCATTACTAGTTTTTACTTGATTTGGCCTTTCAATTTCGATGTGTTATCTCCTATGCTACCCTCAATTGCACTCATTGAAATGAAGGGGCCATTAGAATCTTCCACATCTGATGCATCCTTTTTTTGGAACTCCTTCATGTCATTCAGCTCATCTCTGATGGATTTCTCCTTCACGTTATCATGAAGGGTCATTAATTGTTTGGTTTGGCAATAATGTCCAACAAAATAACAATCTCCATAATGGTATCAGGTAGGAGAACTCTCTCACTGGTTATTGGAGGGTAAGGTCAAAGAGGTATTTGGAAAGGGTGTGGATCTATTTTGGTGTGTGGAATAGGAAAATGGTTTGGAAGGTGAAGAGTTTAAGGGCTTTGGGTTAAGTGTTTGGGGTTGAATGGTTGGGTTTGGATTCGGGGTCTGGGTTATAAGAAGGAGACCATGGCATCTTGGAAGATGTTTTGAAGGAGTGAGTCTACTTGAGGTGACAATTATGAGCATCCCACATTAGTTCTTGGAGGTGAGCTTGCTTATACGCAACAGAAAGCATTTATGGTTTGAACATTCGTACAGCTGCCTTAATCTCTTCCTTTAATCCACCTATGAAATATGAAATATAGTAAGCTTCATTAAAAATTAGGTTTTGCAATTCTAGCTTGGATTTAACTTGCTTAAATTCATCTTGATATTCCCTTATAATACCCGATTACCTTAAATGTTGCATATCTATGACTACATCCTCCATAAATGAGTTTGCAAAATGTTTCATTAATGCCTCACAAAACATTGACCAATTAGCCGCTGGGTTCACTCTTCCTAACCTGAAACAAATAGACTAACTAAATCCATACGCTTATCCTTTGATACTTCATATACCAAAAAATATTTATTACACTTTCATATCCATGAAGCCAAATCTGGACCTTCAAATAGTGGAAGGTCTATCTTTGGTAATAGCTTGGTAAAATAACCTTATGAAGTAGCAATGACATGGCTCACCTCACTTGCTGTTAATTCCCTGGGATGAGGTAATAAACCACAAGATTCATTGGGAGCAATAATGTAGGATTCAATAGCTAGATCTTTACCTTTGATTTGTAATAGCTGCAAAATCTGAGACAATTGATTTCCTTGAGTCAACTAATTAGCTTTTACTTGATCGTAGATATGTTGATGATCTCTCTTGAGAGATTTAAAGTTGATATTGAAAATTTCCAGCTGATGGGTTATAACAACAAATCGATCATCAAGAAAGCTAGGGTTTGGATCTTCAACTGAAGTTGTTCCTACTTTTTTGGTGCTAATAGTGGAGAGAATAATTTCATATATATTCTGCAATTCATGTTACATTGTCCTATATAGCACTTGTCCTTAAACAATGCTGACACCTACATAAAGATAATTTTTAATAATATAAAATATGGTAAAATTAAATAACAGTATTGTAGTAAATAATTCTTTTACTCCAAGTCATTTTCTTGTAAGCTAAGAAAGTCCTTAATACCCTTTTGATCAGCATTGATACATAACATATTTTTAGGCTTTTTTTGGCTATGGCTCATGAGGATATTGTCAATGGCAAGGCAATTTTGGCTACCAAAAATAGAGAGAGCATTGAATGGTTCAAACTGAAAAATTCATGTGGTTTGGTTTGATATTTTTGGCTTAAGCATATATTTATTTGGATTTAGAGAATGGTCAAATTGAAAAAAAAAACAAATCAATAAAACCAAACTGGTTTGATTTTGTTAAATTTAGTTATGTTCATAAAATTGAAAATAGTTGGTTTGATTTTAGAAATTGAAATTCTTTTGATTCTTAAAATCAAATAAAGGATGTAAAGTTGAGCTATTAGTGAAGTTAGAAGTGTCAAACTTAAATCAACTTAATTTTATGTCACAATGGAGATGTACTTCAATTTATAAGCTTTGTTTTTCTTTTATAATAATTGTTTCCATCTACCAAAATGCTTCAAAAAAATGTTATTCAAAACCATACCAACCAGGAATTCCATAACAAGACTCTTGTTACATTAGTTGATTAATCCATAGAAATGCTCTATTTTGCACTCTCATGACTTGTGAAATTAATGGAAGTCTAAGAATATGCACCATGATTAATCATGTAGGAGGCAAATTTCATGAAATTTTGCAAGTTTTCATGAAACTATAAAATCATCATATAGAAACACTAAAAGATAGGGGAGAGATATTATGCAAGCTAGCATAATTATAACAATCCATTTTAACTATATTGTTTCTCAAAGTTAGAGGCAATGAAAATCATTACTTCCATTATACTTTGCTCAAAGCAAGAAGTAAATTTTTGCATCTTATGTGCAACATGAAAGGCTATAATCAATCATTGTCTCTTTATAAAGTAAACCAGTTCATGATAATGATATTTTCAAGCCATTGATAGAGGTATCTATTAAGACTTGCTTACTTCATAACCAAATTGCTATTTTGCTCTTTATCCCAGTTATATAGAAATCAAAAGTACTTATCTAGCTTCTTAAATCAATGACAAGATCATATGCATTTCAAAAGCTCTCTTAAAACAAATCCCCATCGACTCCAATAAATGCCAAAGCATAAGAACTAGTAGAACTAAAGATTGAGATTATATCATTCATTTAGATGATACAACAATAGTAGAAATGAAGCAAGTAACATTTGAGTCATTATATAATAACAAATGTGGTAAATACAACATACAACTCCCTAAGGGGCCCATCAACAATGGTCACTTGACCAGTAATATGTAAGATTTTTGGTTTAGGCTAATTACCTAAAAATGACTTGAATCAACAAACAAATAACATGTAGATGAAATAATAAGATAAACTTGTATAGAATCATGATATGTTAACGAGGTAGGGGTTGCACTTCATACTTTTTAGATGACATTACCTAGACAATTATTTCATAGCAGTGAAACTAAGTCACACTTCATTGGCAGCAAAAGATAACATATGACAAGCAAAAGAACAACCCCAAAAATTAATTTTTCATAATACGCCACTAAACGTTGAGGCACAATCAAGCCTTGGAGTAACAAGATGAGTTGTAATTGCTCCTACGGTAGGAGTCCTACCCATTTTTCCTCATAATGTGTCCACCATATAGTGCAAGTGTTCCACCTATATTTTGAATCAAATTGATAATAATTACATCTACACCTTGCTTAACCATCAACTAAAATAGATGCCATTACACTTTAAGAAAGATAAAACATATATATGATATACTACATTGGAGGTTCAATTTGTTCAATAAATTAACCATAGCAATTATCCACCATGACCAAGCAGTTATGATTTTACATTTGCATAGTATTTAAGCACCATATTAGGTTAGAAGTGTTAGGACATAAAATACAACTAAATAAAATTTTCATTTTTGATACTAATTAACTAATTCAATTACAAAAATAGAAGACAAGAATGATAAGGAACCTCTACTTGATGTCTCATAAAATTTATTTCTTGATAAGAACTAAAGGGATGGTAATCAAAATGTTTTCATCACTTAAATACCAGGGAAAATCACGTGATAATCATGCTTATTGAAAACCAAAGAATTCTTGAGTACATTAGTTAGAATAATCAAAAATTTAAAAGATTGACCTTGATCATCTTTATAGCCTTCCCTATCTTATTTACACTTAAATTTTGACATCATAAGTAACTACGAGATCTATTCATTGTTAGGATAAGATTTATATAAGGAGTTTATTTTAATTTTTACTTCTATCATCTATGTATTTTGGATCTATAAACATTTATATCCTTGGCTTACTTTTTATAATGTGGAACAATATCATCTATTAAATCTTATATGGTATCAGAGCAAAAATTATATCATGTCCAATAAAATCCTCAACCACCACTCTATCGTCTTCCTCACCTATTCACTCTTTTTCTCATTTATCCCTCCATATTTCTAATATTAAAAATCATGTTCTAGAAACCCTCACTTATATAAACTATCTTCTTTAGAAGTCACTTTTCTTACATATTTTTTTATGGTTAAAGCATTATGGGATTTTTTGATAGGAATCATCCATGTCCACTTGCTAATATCGTTAGTCTCAGTAATACTTATATTCCTTATCTTGATTATGTGTCTTGATGCCAGGTTGATTCTCTTATATTATCTTGGATACAAGTAACCTTATTGTCTGATATTCTCCATAGTTTGTTGAAACACAATCTTACTCTCATGACTTGAGATGCATGGCTTTCTCTTGAATGAATTTTTAAGGATCAAGCAAATGCTAGGCTTATTCAATTAAAGTTAGAGTTTTATAATACTACTAAGGATGATCATTCCATTAATGCTTATCTTTAAAAGATGAAGACTATTTATGACTCTCTCGTTTCTATTGGTCATGATTTATTTGAAAATGATCTTGTTCTTCAAATTTTTGAGGGATTATCTATTGATTATGAGAATGTTGTTATTAGTTTGACTTCTCAAAAGGTGCAGTACTATATCTAGTCAAGGTAATTTTAATTATAGTTTCTCATTTCATCTATAATTCTACCATATGTGGTAAATTTCAATCTTTTCATGGTTCCTCTTTGAGTCATATGGTTTCTCCTTAGTAAGGCCTTCTTGGTTGATGACCACCATATGTCTACAATGGCCAATTGAATCTGTAGTGTTAGTTATGTTTTAAATATGCCCATACTACCAAAAGTTAACCTTAATTGCATCATTATATCATTTCTTTATCTTCAGTACCACAGGTGCATCAATCTTTCAAGTTATGACTCTTCAAGAGCCTTTTAAGGTTATTTAGCTTCCAAACATGAGTACTACTTCCTATATGACTTCAACATTTGGAATGCTTCTTTTGTATTATTGCCACATCTGCACTAGAGACCATAGTAATTTTTTATTAATGTGTATGAATGATAGGATGTATATGTATATGTATATATATGTGTATTTATGCATTTGATGATTGCAAAGTGATATTGCTTATTTGATTGTGCATGTCTTGTGAATGCATGGGTATGAATATGTTCATGTTGAGTGTGATGATAGGGCGATGTGATATTGTATCCTTTGATGCATGTGCTATGGTATGATGATGGGAAGAGAGGGTGTTGCCGTCTTATTGAGATTTCCTCTAAAGTATAAGGGGCAAACACTGTGTATTGTATATTGTGAGTGAGGTTTTAGAAGTGTTTATGCTTGAATTATGGCTTAGGTCCCTTGGGAATGAGCTTAGGAAGAGTTATGGTTAAGAGATTGGTGTGGTATGGGCGTACGGGACACCGTACGAGCGTACCAAGCAGGGGAGTTGAGGGGGAGTTAGGCTCCTGGAGACCGTATGGGTGTACCAAAGGGTGTTTGACCGTACACATACTCATAGGAAATTAGGTTTGTCAGGTGGATTGTGGATGTACGGGCATACCAAATGGGGTATGGGCAGGAGTTTTAGCTCCGTATGGTCATACCGAATGTCGTACGGTCGTACGCGACTTAAGTTTGACTTTTCAATGGATAAGAATAAGCTTTTCCCTTGCTTTTCTTTTATCCTTCTCTTTCTTAAACCCTTAGAAATATCAGAGTTAGAGTCTTTAGTGTCAATTGAAGTGTGAAGACTAGAAGCGGAGGGAGTTAAGTATTTGTAACGGGATTACGGGATTACGTTAGAAGTCTTACTGCTATAGGTTTGTGCTAGATGTGTGGTTTGTGCTAGTTGTGTTATTGGGCTTGGTTGGGTTGTTTCCTTTTCTTAAGACCTGAGTAAGGTCTAGAAATGATGTTCATGTTGATGTGCTATTGTTTGATGCTTTATATTGCTTATTTATGATAGAATTAGTATATGTCATGCATCATATGTACATATACGTTCATGGCATGCATGGTGATGAAGGAATGAAAGGAAAAAGGAAAAAAAAAGGGAAAAAGAAAGTGAGAGATGAGAGCAGAGCTATAAGCTCTAGGCATACTGGGTCAAATAATGATGATGGGATTCCTTTGAGGAATCATTTAGATAAATGCCCTACCTATGAGAGATGAATCTCAAGACTTACAGTAGAAAATGGGTGCAAAGCACCACACAGTTATATGCCCTCCTTCGGGAGATGAGTACCGGTACCTACAGGGACCCAGTATGTGCGAAAGGAATGTGCACAATTATAGGAAAATAAGAGTGAATGTAAAGAATGAGGATGAGGAAGAATGCAAAGCATGATTGCATTCGCACTGCATGTACTGGAGATGCATTTTATAAAGTTCTATACGATGATGTTATTGATTGTGATGTTTGATGTAAAATACTTGGAATGGCTTGATATGTTGTGAGCTATACCTGTGTGCTTGCTTATATTTTTCTAGTACCACTGAGTTTTATACTCAGCATTTATCATTCGAAGAATGTAGGTACTGAGCCTTCAAGAGAGTGAGCTGAGAAGTGATAGAGGTCGTTAGCAGAGAAGGATTATTCTTGAAGTGGTACTGGACCTTAGAGGCATACTCCGACTCATTTTTATTAGTGTAGTTTGTATTAATCATAGAGGCAGTAGTCAATATTGTATTTGGGTGGTGTTATGTAATTATTAAGAACCCTGTTGTATAGATTGACTCATGTATCTATGATATGTATATAGTTGTTTATCTTTCCGAATCGCATGAATGTATGTGTTAACCTTGACTTTTCACCATTGTATGATTTTGGATCTTTATTGATTTGACTAGGATTTAGTCCCCAGTATCGATCCTGATTATGCGTTTAGGCCTTTGTGTCTTCCTCTGTGTGTTCTGGTGCGCAGAACATTTCAGGACTAGTGGGGCCCACCATGGGGCCTGGTGGGACCCGCCGCGTATTCTGAGTGTTCTGTACATACAGAACACCCTTCTCTATTGCCTGCGCAAGGCAAATCACTTGAAATGCAAAACATTGCATTTTTGGCCCCGGGTACTATTCATCATGAATAGTACATAGGTGGGGCCCACTAAACAGAAGCGGGGCCCATAGTCCCCAATAACCTATTCTGTGTATTATGTACTTACAGAATACATTTTCCAGCTGCCTTATGCAAGGCACAACACTTGGCATCGCGAACGCCATTTTTCTGGGCCCACTACGCTGTGGGGCCCGCCTAGCAGAAATGAGGCCCGCTGCCCCTACTGCCTGTTCTGCGTATTCTGTACTTACAAAATACAATCCCATGTTGCCTT
The DNA here is from genome assembly GCA_948192965.1 of Dalechampia spathulata. Lineage (NCBI taxonomy): Eukaryota > Viridiplantae > Streptophyta > Magnoliopsida > Malpighiales > Euphorbiaceae > Dalechampia > Dalechampia spathulata. The sequence goes on along the minus strand of CANYBF010029490.1, from coordinate 2,290 downwards.
ACATAAGACACAATGCTGGGCATTGCAAATGCCATCTTCTGGGCCCACTACGCGGTAGGGCCCACTTAACAATAACAGGAGCCCGCTGCTCCTATTTCCTATTCTGTGTATTCTGTACTTACAGAATACATTTCACACCTGCCTACGCGTGGTATGATACGTAGAATGCAAAATGTTGCATTTTAGACCTAAGTTACTATTCATTATGAATAGTATACAAGCGGGGCCTGCTTCCCCAATTAGCCAATTCTGTGTATTCTGTACTTACAGAGTACATTCCACTGCTACCTTATGCAAGGCACATCTTGTGGCATTCCGAATGCCACATTTGTAGGTTCACCACGTTGTGGGGCCCGCTTCCCATTATTATCCGCTTTAAGGTGTTCTGTACGCACAAGAACACACCTTATTCACTGCCTCACTTGAGGCAAAACGCTTGGCAGGCTATTTGCCACTTTCTGGACCTTTTTATGCTGTAGGGCCCATGAGGGTACTATTCATGATGAATAGTACCTAGGTGGGCCCACCACCCGAATTCACCAATCTGAGTGTTCTTGACGCGTAGAACATATTTTCACTAGTGCCTACACGAGGCACGACTTACGGCACCCCGTTTGTCACATTTTGCCCTTAATGGGCCTATTGGGCCCAATTTAGGCCCATTTAGCAAAACTCGATGTTCGGGGCTGAATTTGAGAAAACTTATAACTGCAAAGTTTCTTGAAATGTCGTTTGCACTTTCCTAGACATATGGTACGCATACCGTTCCACCCGTACGAGGCAGAGCGCATAGGTAAAAAATGCAACGTGCGTAGCACATAGCCCTATAGGCTACGCACATTGCATAGTAAAGACGTTTGGTCGGGATCCATTTCGTGACCGAATTTGGAAAAAATTTATTCTGCAAAGTTGTTCCTCACATTGAATAACGCTTATACGCTTCGTGGCGCATCCCGGAAGTGACCACAGTGGGCCCCACGCGAGGGTTTTTAGGCTATATGCATGCGCATATAGCCCTATGTGCGCCACATGTAGCACATGTGTGGCGCACATAGGAATACATGTGGCGCACATGTATGCAAATACGTGCCAAAAATTACAAAACTGCTACCCAAAAATTCACTCTATAAATATAGAGCTCGGGCAACATTTTTTGGACCCCGAATTTGCTTTGAGAGCAGCTGAAACTCTGCAAAAATCATTTCCCAAATTAATTAAACACTTAATTAATTTATTTCTTAGGATTTAGGGACTTAATTGGCTTAGTTAGGCTCCCTAAACATTCATGGAGTGAAGATCTACAAGAATACTCGACCGGATCAAGGTAATTTCTGCCCATTTCTTCGTATTTCTCCATTTTCCTCTATTTTTCGGGTCTATATGCTGCGCATATAGACCTATGTGTACCACATGTAGCACATGTGTGGCGCATATAGGCCCCAGTTTTTAAAGAAAATCTCATTTTCTCCTCGTTTTTCGTCGGTTTTCTTCCCGATCTGGCTAATCTAGCAACATTTGGGGCTTTTCCATGCCTCAGGTGTTGTGGATCTACCTTATATTTGCTGGATCTGTGATAATTTTAATTTTAAAATTATTTTCTTTGATTTGGGTCTGATCTACCTAGATCGGGGCTGGATCTAGGTTTCTGCTAAAAGAATTTTCGGTTTTGCTTCGGTTTTCAAAGCTATGTGCGCCAGACATGGCTCTATGTGCGCCACATGTCCCTCATGTGTGGCGCACATAGATCTATGTTCAGCACACATAGATCCCGGTTTTCACAGAAAAACCATATTTCAACCTGAACCGCTCCTGAACCGCTTCGGTTTTGAATTTTCCAGTAACTCCAGTAGTGTCACATCCTGCATTATGTGAACTTCTGTGCATTTATAAATTCATGTTATGATGAAATTCTTATGTTAATAATGTGATTATGATATGGAATAGTGAGTATGATAAGTAGAAATGTAATTTAAGCTTGAATAATGGGTATTTCATTTTCTGACGCAAACCCCTAACTTGATGGAAAACGGTACTTAAACTTTGTTTCAGAGTTATATACTTTGAATTTTAATAAACGGTTTTGACTTTTGTGCTCACGTTAACTTTTTCTAGACATATGCGAATTTTGAAAATTTTAGAATAAAAATTATTTTTGACGTTAAAATTAAATATTGTCGATATAGGCGAATAAAAATTTAAAGGTTTTCTTATGAATTAAGTGATAATGTTTTAGTATGTTGTGGTTTAAGAATTATCAATTATTATTATTATTATTATTATTATTATTATT